>WNGS01003823.1:0-13383 GCA_020271785.1 Procambarus virginalis
ACGGGTTGCAGGAGAGACCCCTATTAGAAGAGTTCCTCATTGAAGTAGGATCACCTGACCTACTCAGCTAGGCAAGTACACACAGGTGTGTCCCACAATTTTCCAACCCGTCCAACTTAATTGAAAAAAAACGAGATTATTATTTCCCAAATTATTCAATTAGGACAAAATCCTCTTATGGACCAAAATCAACAAAAAGTAACCAATTGAGAACTGCTTCCTGGACTGCCAATTAAGGTTATTGGTGGTGGGCAGCGACTGTCGTTCATTAAGTACAGGACAACCATCAACTTGAAACTGAAGAGAAAACTTGCCAAAATACGTCCCAAGTTGGGCCAGGACGCGTGCCCAAGTTAAATGGATTTTGCCCACCAGCTCTCTTATAATTAGTCACTATTTATCCTATTGGCAACTGTCCACGGGGGTAACGACCCCCGCCGCCCCTTACAGGTGTAGTCATTGGCTGATGAATTATTATTATTTTTTTGTCATCTCACTTTCTCTCTACGACGTTTTACAAATGTTTAAATTTTATTTTTATTTTGCTTTATTTGATATTTATTTTTTGTAATTTTGTGAAGAATTTTTGGGGAACCATTTGTTAAGGGGGTAGTGGGAAGGCCCCCCCCCCCACACACACACTCACCCCCACACACACACACACACACACACACCTACCTTAGCTGCCTTTGCTCTCCGCTCCTAAAATGACCCAATAATTCAACTCCCTCCTGAATTATCTGCCATTGTTGGGTCTCCACCCACCCCTAACAGCTTATCCCCGCCACCGTCACTCGAAGAAATAATTCACGGCGAATGATAATGGTATTCTTTTCTCAAACCACCACCAACCCTCCGCGCTGTGGTGAGACAACTCGTCCTCGCAAATTCGTATAGTCAATATTGACTTATTAAATATGTGCATAGGTGATATACTAAACATAATAGTTTACCTTGAAAAGCTTCATAGAAAACACCGACCTTACCTAACCTTGTTAGTATGTTAAGATAAGCATCTTATTGCTTCGTAATTACAATCATTACTTGACCTATACCTATAGTAGGTTAAGCAACAATTGTAATTACGAAGCAATAGGATGCTTATCTTAACATACTAACAAGGTTAGGTAAGGTCGGTGTTTTCTATGAAGCTTTCAAGGTAAACTATTATGTTTAGTATGTCACCTATGCACGTATTTAATAAGTCAATACTGACTATACGAATTTGCGAGGACGGGTTAGGTGAGAGGCCTTCCCTTGCCACAAGCCACGCTCATGTCTACACAAACAGCTTAGAAATGAGCTGCTCATTCAATGAGGGTCAAATGTTTGAATGAGGGGTCAAACAGGTCTACATTACACAGTAAAACTAATCGCAGGATACGCTATAATGTTAGCTACAATTAGCTCCAAAGAGATGTTTATAGTTTGCGGCTTTGTAGTCAAAGTTACGTTAAAATGAGGTTCCTGTTATATGAAATGTGTGTTTAAAGTTAGTTCCTTCGCGGTACTTGATAGATTAGTCATCTTTAAAAGTTAGTTTCCACTGTGCTTGTGGTCGTATACTAAGTTGTGTATTTAAATCTCATTTCAAGCTGTATGTTTGGCTAGCATGACTCGTCGCTGTTGTTTTAAGCTCAAGCTTATACGGTTTACATCCCAAAATAAAATTGTTTATGAGTTTCAGCCCATCCTCCTGAAATGACAGTATCTTTTTGTATCAAAACGTATGGGTACTTTCTGGTGGACCACCACAAAGTACTGGTACTTTCTAGTGGAAAGTACTGGTACTTTTGAGTACATCGTTACTAATTTCGCTTTGGGAGGTTGGCCTGATGATTGTACCTGATGATTGTACCCTTGATGATTGTACCTGGTGATTGTACCTGATGATTGTACCCTTGATGATTGTACCTGGTGATTGTACCTGATGATTGTACCCTTGATGATTGTACCTGATGATTGTACCCTTGATGATTGTACCTGGTGATTGTACCCTTGATGATTGTACCTGGTGATTGTACCCTTGATGATTGTACCTGGTGATTGTACCTAATGATTGTACCCTTGATGATTGTACCCTTGATGATTGTACCCTTGATGATTGTACCTGATGATTGTACCCTTGATGAGTGTACCTGGTGATTGTACCCTTGATTGTACCTGGTGATTGTACCTGGTGATTGTACCCTTGATGATTGTACCCTTGATGATTGTACCTGGTGATTGTACCCTTGATGATTGTACCTGATGATTGTACCCTTGATGATTGTACCCTTGATGATTGTACCCTTGATGATTGTACCTGGTGATTGTACCCTTGATGATTGTACCTGGTGATTGTACCTGGTGATTGTACCTGATGATTGTACCCTTGATGATTGTACCTGGTGATTGTACCCTTGATGATTGTACCTGGTGATTGTACCTGATGATTGTACCCTTGATGATTGTACCTGGTGATTGTACCCTTGATGATTGTACCTGATGATTGTACCCTTGATGATTGTACCTGATGATTGTACCTGATGATTGTACCCTTGATGATTGTACCATTGATGATTGTACCTGATGATTGTACCTGATGATTGTACCCTTGATGATTGTACCTGATGATTGTACCTGATGATTGTACCTGATGATTGTACCTGATGATTGTACCCTTGATGATTGTACCTGATGATTGTACCTGATGATTGTACCTGATGATTGTACCCTTGATGATTGTACCTGATGATTGTACCTGATGATTGTACCCTTGATGATTGTACCTGGTGATTGTACCTGGTGATTGTACCTGATGATTGTACCTGATGATTGTACCCTTGATGATTGTACCTGATGATTGTACCTGATGATTGTACCCTTGATGATTGTACCCTTGATCGCGCCAGTGAGAACGGCAAGGGTTGTATAAATATTTAACAATGTAAACAGGTTTACCTCATGTGTACAGTAAACTGTTTACCATCGCTCCACTTACTGTTCATCCATTGGATACATCCAGTGGATTCTTCTATGTGTTGCGTCAGAGGGACCACTTGTTGCGTCAGGGAGGGAAGCACTTGTTGCGTCAGGGAGGGAAGCACTTGTTGCGTCAGGGGGGAAGCATTTGTTGCGTCAGGGAGGGAACCACTTGTTGCGTCAGGGGGGAAGCATTTGTTGCGTCAGGGAGGGAACCACTTGTTGCGTCAGGGAGGGAACCACTTGTTGCGTCAGGGAGGGAACCACTTGTTGCGTCAGGGGGGAAGCATTTGTTGCGTCAGGGGGAAGCATTTGTTGCGTCAGGGAGGGAACCACTTGTTGCGTCAGGGGGGAATCACTTGTTGCGTCAGGGAGGGAACCACTTGTTGCGTCAGGGGGGAAGCATTTGTTGCGTCAGGGGAGAACCACTTGTTGCGTCAGGGGGGACCACTTGTTGCGTCAGGGGGGACCACTTGTTGCGTCAGGGGGGAAGCATTTGTTGCGTCAGGGGGGGAAGCACTTGTTGCGTCAGGGGGGGAAGCACTTGTTGCGTCAGGGGGGGAAGCACTTGTTGCGTCAGGGGGGGAAGCACTTGTTGCGTCAGGGGGGCCACGTGTTGCGTCAGCGAGCTGCGATAACTACGACAATTAGGCCACCCAAATATTCAGCGGCGCGGGATGCATGCAACAGGGTGTGTTGTTGTTGTTGTTGTTTTAGATTTAGCTACTCAGAACGAAGTGTCCATGTAGCACGGGCTATGGTGATCCCGTAATTGAGTCCGGTTACTCGCGATAACCTTGTTACTCTGATATTTGGGTCAAAGTTTTTAAATGGAGGTGGGGATTCCTCCTTTTTCCCTGTTTCTTTTTCGCTTCTGTTTTAGTGCACTGATTTTAGTCTTGTTTTAATAACATTATCTTGGTGGCGGATGTAGATGCTGAATGTTCACTAGTGAGTCCCATTCCTCAACAGCTTTTCTAATCATTGTAGTGGCTGTGGAATGTGCATCTAATGCAGCTGCTGTCGTTAGATTAATGTTGAGTTTGATGNAGTGAACAGGGCTGACAATCATCAGAGGAACAGGGCTGACAATCATCAGAGTGACAGGGCTGACAATCATCAGAGGAATAGGGCTGAGAATCATCAGTGGAATAGGGGTGACAATCATCAGAGGAACAGGGCTGACAATCATCAGAGTGAACAGGGCTGACAATCATCAGAGGAACAGGGCTGACAATCATCAGAGGAACAGGAGTCACTCAGCTAACTCTCCTCCGGTTTAAGACAACCAGCCCCTCATGCTGGCTTTACCAAACATCTTGAACCATGTTCTCTGAGATGGTTGGACTGCAGCTCCTGGTCCTCTTTTTCATTCGGCTCGTGCAGCGTGACCTGCAACCACTTTACAGTCAACTTGCAAGCAATTGCTTCAAATTGTTCATTACAGAGTACCTAACCTGCCTTCACACACAACGCACTACAACGTCAAAAATGAATGTGCTTTGAACAAAAGAAAAACGCTGCAATAGTGACGCTTTCTAGGACTAACAAGCATAGGTCATAATATATATTAGACAGGTTGCTTAGCCTCGTACGCTTCTAGTTAGACAAAACCGCTTCAAATTAGACTTTTATCAGATCGTGAGAAAAGGCTGAATTATCGGTAAAACAGCTTCAGTACAATGCTAATCTACTTGCTCTCGGCTTCGAATCTGTCGTGTAAGCGTGTTCGCGGGCTTCCATCAGCCAATGAGAGCCTTGCAAGTCTTCCTGTCATCTGATTGGCTTATACGGCTTATATTTGGGCCAATCAGTGTGTGTGCCATATTTTCTTTTTTCTCTTCGTTGGCTCTGAAATGTTCAACGCGACGGCATCTCAGCCAATCGGAAGCACGAAGCACACTATTGACACTACACACACACAGCTTAGAGGAGAACACGGCTATGGGATGACCCTTATAGGAGCTCGAGACCTTGACAGCAAGTAAGCTTTGTAACACACGTAAACTCAGCAGCACATGTAAGACTATATGTACCACAAGTAGACTACATAAACCAGCGTACAGCTCACTATACTAGGTACTATCCATTATATGCGGCAGCACTCAGCATATAACTCCGTGTCCTATGGCCCCGGGTTCATGGACGAGACGGACACTGATGTAAAAACGATTGTGCGATTGGGAAGAATATATCTGATATCACGAGTGATTTACGGCTCACCCTTCTGGAAATGGGGCGTGTTATGGCGAATGGGAATAGGAGGAAGGAGGAGGAGGGAAGGGAAGGGGGAGAAAGGAGAAACCGCCAAGCCACTACGACTGTGTAGCACTTGGATAAGGATAAGGAATGGGAATGAGACGGTGGTAAGAGGATGGAGAAGTAGGATGGGTGTTATCGGAAGGATAAGGAGATATGGAAAAGGAGGGGATGGTTTGAGGGGAAATTTAATAGGGGTGAATTAAACAATGGTTAAGGTGAGTGGAGAGCGAACAGAGGGGAGAGAGATAGGGAATGAAAAATATGTAAAGAGAATTAGTAAATAGAGAGATTAAGTAAGAAGGGTGAGTGAGGAAATCTCCTTTTCCTTCTCCTCCTTGGCCTCCTGGGCCTCGACCACGCGGAGACCGGGCCGCGAGAACGTTGAGCCCCGAAATCATCGTAAGGTAACTGCAAGGTAAGAGTGAGAGGGAAGTTACTAAAAGAGTGAAGACTGGTTAAAAGAGATCTTAGCAAGTTCTCCATTGCAGAGATATTGTCCTTGAGAAATAGGCAACACACACATACACACACACAAAGGACAGTTGAGAGGCGGGACCAAAGAGCCAAAGCTCAACCCCGCAAGCACAAATAGGTGAGTACAAATAGGTGAGTACACACACACACACACACACACACACACACACACACCACACACACACACACACACACACACACACACATGCACACACACAGGAGGCTGCAGTTCCAGAAAGGAGCTACGGAGGCTCCATTCAATCTGAACAGTCAATCTGAACAGTTAATCTGAACAGTCAATCTGAACAGTCAATCTGAACAGTCAAGAGGAACAGTCAAGAGGAACAGTCAAGAGGAACAATCAAGAGGAACAGTCAAGAGGAACAATCAAGAGGAACAGTCAAGAGGAACAGTCAAGAGGAACAATCAAGAGGAACAGTCAAGAGGAACAGTCAAGAGGAACAATCAAGAGGAACAGTCAAGAGGAACAATCAAGAGGAACAGTCAAGAGGAACAGTCAAGAGGAACAATCAAGAGGAACAGTCAAGAGGAACAGTCAAGAGGAACAGTCAAGAGGAACAGTCAAGAGGAACAGTCAAGAGGAACAGTCAAGAGGAACAATCAAGAGGAACAGTCAAGAGGAACAATCAAGAGGAACAGTCAAGAGGAACAATCAAGAGGAACAGTGTAAAGACACACACACGACGTAACAAGAAGAGGAAAGTAAGACAGATGATCACCCTATAGTTCAACACAAAGTGCTAACAGTCATAAAACAAGCAACAGTGCTAATCACAATAACCTGATGGATCAGTGAATATATATATATATTGAAGCTGTACGAGGGAATCGAACAGCCTCATTATATTCAGGCGAATGAGCAGCAGCTTTAGGCAGCTCTGAACAAAGGAGAAAGGGGGAAGCGAGGTGAAATGAATTCATCTGTATAAAGTATGCAACATACAACAACATCGAGAAAGGTTTTGCAACCAAAGTCAACAGCCAACGACAGAGGTTATTACATTAGAGAAGCCAAATCAGCTGACAGAAAATGACAGTGAACTGTGTGAGGAAAACAAAGGAATCCAAATTGTATACAAAATAGAAAAAAAATTATTAGAATAAACGGAACTCTTAACTATATCCACCCAAACTCATTGATACATGACAGAGGGACCTGAACCATGAGGAAAGGCTGAGGGAACCGGAGGGAGGGAACTGAGGGAGAAATAACAAGGTAGCGAAACAATGTTCAGAGTGAACAAGAACAACACCAGCACGAATGAGAGGGAACCTACACTCACAAATCACTCCAAAGATTGTCAAAAGGGAACAATAGAATACACTAAATTATAAGCTGGTTTACGATAGCTTATTATAAAATTTAAAACGAAAATATAACTCGAATGAACACATCCACAAGGGCCGTGACGAGGATTCGAACCTGCGTCCGAGAGCTAATTTTAAAAAATTAACTCATATAAGTCGAATCAAAAGCAAATAGACGATAAGCGGGGCTTACGAGCTGAGATTCGACCCGGAAGTACATTCAGGTGAGTGCAAGCAGCCCCATGACAAAAATAACTTTCCCCTCATTAAACTGTCGGCTTTTAAGCCCACTGATGACAAAATATTGTCAGGTATCAAAATAAAGTAATTCTAACATAAAGGTAATCTAACAAACACAACAGCTGAACTGTTTGTGAAGGGTAATTACAGTTGCAATGGTGGTTTGATGCTTACTTTATATATATATATATATATATATATATATATATATATATATATATATATATATATATATATATATATATAAACCCTTCCAATAATGGGAGCTGCTCAGGCTCGGTAGTGAACACTCCATGGAAACTGGCTTTCAGTGACTCGCAGATTTCCTTGTCATTTTCAGTATATGCCCCTTCTGTTTTCCTTAGTTTAGTCACTTAATTGGTCGTTCACCGACATTTTTCTTTTTACATGGCTGTGTAGTAATTAAGGTTGTTTTTTTCGCTTTGATCGCAATATCGTTCTCATAGTCCCTTTCCGATGTCCGTCTTATGTTAATGTAATCGTTCCTAGCTCTGTTGCATCTGATCCTGTTGTCCTCTGTCCTTTGTCTTCTGTATTTCCTCCACTCCCTCCTGCTGGCCATTTTTGCTTCCTGACACTGTCTATTAAACCATGGGTTATTATATTCCCTCTTTTTTTCCCTTTACTGTTGGTATAAATCTCTCTTCGGCCTCTTGGCATTTCTGTATGACTAGGTCCATCATATCTTGGACTGTTTTTCCTCTAATTTCTTCCTCCCACTGCACTTCTCCCAGATAGTCCCTTATCCTCCTATAGTCCCCTTTCCTGTAGTCAACTCTCCTTTCCCAGATCTCTTGTCCCATGGTCACAAGTTTGAATTCCATCATGTAGTCAAAGACTAGGACACAATGGTCACTGGCCCCTAGAGGTATTTCATGTTACAAATTCTCGATGTCTTCTACGTTCTGGGTGAAAATCAGGTCTAATAGGCTCGATGCCTCTCCTCTTTCCCTTGTGTCTTCCTTCACATGTTGTGTTAGGAAATTCCTGTCTATAACATCTACTAACTTTGCTCCCCACGTTTCGTCCCCTCCATGGGGATTCCTTGATTCCCAATTTCTCTCTCCATGATTTAGGTCCCCCATGACCAGCAGCTTCGCTCTCATTCTGTGGGCTAGTGTTGCTGCCTTCTGCAGTTCATCTATGCATGCCTTGTTGTTGTCATCATACTCCTGCCTAGTGTGCCATCGTGTGCACATGATATCCTGCCATCGTGTGCACATGATATCCTGCCATCGTGTGTGTGTGTCTCTCGTGACACAGTCGTGTAAATTTAATAAAACATTGTGTGTTTAGTTGTTAAAGAAGACACCGAAGACCTGGCCAGTGACCTTAATTCTTTAAGTGGATTAATTATCCTGCCTTGAACCCTAGATTCCCTTCTGAAGGCATCAGAATATTTCAGGAGGAAGAAGCGAAACTTAGGACTCACCCTGATTTTTTTTAAGTGAGAAAAACCTCATCAAATTAACATATTATAGAAGAGATATAGGATGTTTTGTCTGATATTTATATAACCAAACCTGATGACAGCACACTACTAAGAGCTAAGAGATATAGGATGTTTTGTCTGATATTCATATAATCAAACCTGATGACAGCACATTTCTAAGAACTCCTCCTCCTCCTGGGTCGAATGCCATCGACGAGGTCTTTCGTAAGATGATCGTTGACTTGATGAGAATGAATGAGAGGAATGAAGATACAGAGTACGTTATCACCAGATGACTGTCCCTTGAATACGACCAGTTACTGAAATCCATGATAGAAAAACTTCTTAAGACTTACGCTTAATTGCAAAGAAGCCTTCTTTCCCGTCAGACTTGGAGGCCTTGGTGCACACACAGCCGCCCAAGGCTTCCTGTCTTCCTCTGCAGCATTCGACAATCAAGTGAAGAGAATCAGACTAGATTACCATAGCCAATTGACAAAGTTGAATAAATTAACAAATCCACAAGGGCCGTGACGAGGATTCGAACCAGCGTCCGAGAGCATCCCAGACATCCAAGAGCATTGTTTAATTAATCGCTCTACTAAGTGGGATTCTCAGTCCCATCACTCAACCACCTGGGACAGCTGGGACAGGGCTAACGGAGACCGAGCACTTAATGCGTGACACAATTCAAAGCGTTATATGACAAAGAGTGCTGGGAAGACGGGACACCACGAGCATAGCTCTCATCCTGTAATTGCACTTAGGTAATTACAAAGCTGCAACAACACGTGGTATTGTCTTGGGTAAAAGCACCACTAGTCTTTTTAAGAATCTGGGTTCTAAGCTCACCGAAACGACAAAAGACCCAAGAGCTGACATATTCCGTTTCCAGCGGCCCTGTGTGGCAATGCGGTGGGAAAATGCACACTGTATTCCTGGTTCTTGGGGCCAGATTCACGAAGCAGTTACGCAAGTACTTACCAACGTGTACATCTTTCCTCAATCTTTGACGACTTTGGTTATATTTATTCAACAGTTTACAAGCATGAAAACTTTCCAATCAACTGTTGTTATTGTTATAAACAGTCTCCTGGTGCTTCCGAGCTCATTAACTGTTTATTAATTGTAAACAAAGCCGCCAAAGATTGAGAAAAGATGTACAGGTTCGTAAGTGCTTGCGTCTAACTTTGTCTAACCTCCTATGTCAACACTGCTGTAATCTACCTTGTGGAATAATATTTTAATTAAACTTAAAGAGATTAGGAGAAGACAAAATACAAGCTGGTGAGGGAGCCCCTCCCAAGGCTACCCTGTGTGCTGCATATCCTCTTCTTCGAGGCTCAGGGTCCCGACACACGCAGTGGTGGTACCCCCCCCCCCCACACGCGCACACACACACGCGCACACACACACACACACACATAAATGGAATGCATTAGGAAGTAATGTGGTGGAAGCTGACTCCATACACAGTTTCAAGTGTAGATATGATAGAGCCCAATAGGCTCAGGAACCTGTACACCAGTTGATTGACGGATGAGAGGCGGGACCAAAGAGCCAGAGCTCAACCCCCGCGAACACAACTAGGTGAGTACAACTAGGTGACTAGGTGAGTACACACAACTGCAAACAGACCAGCTGATATAGCCCCAGAGCGGTGAACATCTCCCAAACCACTTCAGGCAGCAACAGGGAAGGAGGAAGCATACCAACTCCCTGTGTGCTGTCCCGCGTGGTGAAGATTCCCTGCTGGCGTTCCGTAAATCCTCCTTGGCTACCCGCAAGGATCATCGTGTCTGAAGACGAGGTCCAGGCGGGTATAGTCTCTCCCTTCCCAATCCTTTCCCTCCCAAACACCGGTGGATCTCCAAGCGTCGACAGGCCACCAATACGGCAGCCACATCTGCCGCAAGGCAGAAGGACAAGATTGCTAGGTATGAAGCGGCCAATGAGACCCTCAGAGAAGTTTGGCTACAGCTGGGTGTCCAGCACAAAGAGAACCTCAGTTGTGCAGACCTGACAACAGTCACAATTGCCCAGTCATCCTGCAGTCATGAAGGTATGATAGGTTGTGTGAGTTAAGTTACAGTTAAGTTACAACAGTTGAGTTAAGGGGTGCCACCTTCGGGGAGCCCTTAAGTACAGGGACTTTGGCATTATTACAGGTTTGTGTCGATAGGCTCCGGCCAATAGGCTGGCCGCTGTGACTGTGCAGCGGCAGCAGAAGCCGTCAAAGCGGCAGTAGAGGCAGCAGTAGTGGCAGCAGAGGCAGCAGTAGTGGCAGCAGAGGCAGCAGTAGTGGCAGCAGAGGCAGCAGTAGTGGCAGCAGAGGCAGCAGTAGTGGCAGCAGAGGCAGCAGTAGTGCAGCAGAGGCAGCAGAAACAGTGTACAGACGACAGCAGTGATGGCTGCGAGTGGCAGACGGAGAACAAAGGAAAGTTTCCCGCGCGTTTGGAGAGTCTGGCAAATAGCTAGCAGTCTCATGTGGCAACTAGTCACTAACTGGTTGCCACTTGTGAACAGTTGCTAACTGGTTGCCACTTAAGAACAGTTACTAACTATTCTCATATGGCAACTAACTACAACCAGTCAGAGGTCACCACAACCCACCAACCAGTCAGAGGTCACCACAACCCACCAACCAGAGGTCACACAACCCACCAGTCAGAGGTCACCACAACCCACCAACCAGTCAGAGTCATCACAACCCCCACCAGTCAGAGGTCACCACAACCCACCAACCAGTCAGAGGTCACCACAACCCACCAACCAGTCAGAGGTCACCACAACCACACAACCAGTCAGAGGTCACCACAACCCACCAACCAGTCAGAGGTCACCACAACCCACCAACCAGTCAGAAGTCACCACAACCCACCAACCAGTCAGAGTCACCACAACCCAACAACCAGTCAGAGGTCACCACAACCTACCAGTCAGAGGTCATCACAACCCACCAACCAGTCAGAGGTCACCACAACCCACCAACCAGTCAGAGGTCACCACAACCTACCAGTCAGAGGTCATCACAACCCACCAACCAGTCAGAGGTCACCACAACCCACCAACCAGTCAGAGGTCACCACAACCCACCAACCATCAGAGGTCACCACAACCCACCAACCAGTCAGAAGTCACCACAACCCACCAACCAGTCAGAGGTCACCACAACCCAACAACCAGTCAGAGGTCACCACAACCCACCAACCAGTCAGAGGTCATCACAACCCACCAACCGTCAGAAGTCATCACAACCCACCAACCAGTCAGAGCCACCACAACCCACCAACCAGTCAGAGGTCACCTACAACCCACCAACCAGAGTCACCACAACCCACCAATCAGTCAGAGGTCACACAACCCACCAACCAGTCAGAGGTCATCACAACCCACCACCAATCAAAGTCACCACAACCCACCAGTCAGAGGTCACCACAACCCACCAACATCAGAGGTCATCACAACCCACCAACCAGTCAGAGGTCACTACAACCCACCAACCAGAGGTCACCACAACCACCAATCAGTCAGAGGTCACACAACCCACCAACCAGTCAGAGGTCACCACAACCTACCAACCAGTCAGAGGTCATCACAACCCACCAGTCAGAGGTCACCACAACCCACCAACCAGTCAGAGGTCATCACAACCCACCACCACCGAGTCACCACACCCACCAATCAGTCAGAGGTCACCACAACCCACCAACCAGTCAGAGGTCACCACAACCTACCAACCAGTCAGAGGTCATCACAACCCACCAACCAGTCAGAGGTCACTACAACCCACCAACCAGAGGTCACCACAACCCACCAATCAGTCAGAGGTCACCCACAACCCACCAACCAGTCAGAGGTCACCACACCTACCAACCAGTCAGAGGTCATCACAACCCACCAGTCAGAGGTCACCACAACCCACCAACCAGTCAGAGGTCATCACAACCCACCAACCAGAGGTCACCACAACCCACAATCAGTCAGAGGTCACCACAACCCCCAACCAGTCAGAGGTCACCACAACCTACCAACCAGTCAGAGGTCACCACAAACCCACACATCAGAGGTCACCACAACCCACCAACCAGTCAGAGGTCACCACAACCCACCAACCAGTCAGAAGTCATCACAACCCACCAACCAGTCAGAAGTCATCACAACCCACCAACCAGTCAGAGGTCACCACAACCCACCAACCAGTCAGAGGTCACCACAACCCACCAACCCTCAGAAGTCATCACAACCCACCAACCAGAGGTCATCACAACCCACCAACAGTCAGATTCATCACAACCCCACCACCAAGTCATCACAACCCACCAACCAGAGGTCATCACAACCCACCAACCAGTCAGAGGTCACCACAACCCACCAACCAGTCAGAGGTCACCACAACCCACCAACCAGTCAAGGTCACCACAAACCCACCAACCAGTCAGAGGTCATCACAACCCACCAACCAGTCAGAGGTCATCACAACCCACCAACCAGAGGTCATCACAACCCACCAACCAGAGGTCATCACAACCCACCAACCAGTCAGAGGTCACCACAACCCACCACCAGTCAGAGGTCACCACAACCTACCAACCAGTCAGAGGTCATCACAACCCACCAACTTGTCTATTACTCTGACACTGAAAAAATTCTTTCTAACG
>WNGS01003824.1:0-18305 GCA_020271785.1 Procambarus virginalis
ATTGAGAGTTGAAAGTATGTAAACAAATAGAACATGAAACAATAGGTGTACGTGAAATAACTTTTTATTTAGGAATGACGTGAGTAAATACTGGTTCGGTAACAGGAATTGTCAATTGTGGAACCTAATTCAATAGACGCAGGATCCCTTTATTTTCTCAAGCAAAGCTTACACATTTATATATGAATGCGTTGGAAGATATTAATGGGAGCTGCACCGTATGAGACAATAGGCCTCTTGCAGCTTAACTGATTCTAATCTTTTTATGTTTCTTGTAATAAGGCATTAAATATATCAATACATAATAGAACTCGAAACAATTGAAATAAATTGGGCAAGTTTAGATTTAGTAAAGTCCCGAGTAATTTTTTTTTCAAGCTGAGGATAAGGGGAACCAATTACCGGTAACATAATCATAAACAGATAGAATCATACAAAACGCAGGAGAGGGAAAGAGAGCAAAAGGCCATCAGTGAAATAGAGAGAAACCCGAAATATTTTTTCTCCTATGCAAAATCAAGATCAAAAACCACATCTAGTATCGGGCCCCTGCGAAAGGAAGATGGAACTTTCACCGATGACAACAAAGAAATGAGCGAGCTACTGAGGAAGCAATACGACTCTGTCTTCAGCGAGCCATTAAACGCACTAAAGATCGATAACCCAAATGAATTTTTCATGGATATGATACCAACATCAAATCATATATCAGACGTCACCCTATCCCCACTGGATTTTGAAGAAGCCATAAACAGTATGCCTATGCACTCCGCACCAGGCCCGGATTCTTGGAACTCCATATTCATCAAGAACTGTAAAAAACCACTATCGCAGGCCCTTCACATTCTGTGGAGACAAAGCCTAGATACTGGCGTTATTCCTGATATACTAAAAACAGCAGAGATAGCACCACTTCATAAAGGAGGAAATAAGGCAGAGGCAAAAAATTACAGACCGATAGCACTAACATCGCACATCATAAAAATTTTTGAGAGAGTGCTAAGAAGTAAGATCACAAAATACATGGAATCACAGCATCTCCATAACCCCGGACAACATGGTTTCAGAACAGGGCGCTCTTGCCTGTCGCAGTTGCTGGACCACTATGATATGGCATTAGATGCTATGGAAGACAAACAAAACGCTGATGTAATTTACACAGATTTTGCAAAAGCTTTTGATAAATGTGACCATGGTGTTATTGCCCATAAAATGCGCTCAAAAGGAATTACCGGAAAAGTAGGCAGATGGATCTACAATTTCCTGACCAACAGAACCCAATGTGTAATAGTCAACAAAATAAAATCCAACCCGTCAACCGTTAAGAGCTCAGTCCCCCAGGGTACTGTGCTTGCTCCAGTACTTTTTCTCATCCTTATATCGGACATAGACAAGAACACAACCTATAGCACTGTATCATCCTTTGCAGATGACACTAGGATCTTCATGAGAGTAGGCAACATAGAGGACACGGCGAACCTCCAGTCAGATGTAGATCAGGTCTTTCTATGGGCTACAGAAAATAATATGGTGTTTAACGAAGACAAGTTCCAGCTCATGCGCTATGGAAAAAATGAAAATATAAAAACTGGAACCACGTACAAAACTCAGGCAAATCATAACATAGAACGAAAAGGCAATGTAAAGGATCTGGGTGTACTCATGTCGGAAGACCTTACCTTTAAAGAACACAATAAAGTAGCCGTCACAACTGCAAGAAAAATGACAGGTTGGATAACAAGAACTTTTCACACTAGAGATGCTATACCGATGATGACACTTTTCAAAACGCTTGTGCTCTCTAGAGTGGAGTACTGCTGCACAATGACAGCCCCTTTCACTGCGGGTGAAATTGCTGACCTGGAGAGCGTGCAGAGATCCTTTACTGCTAGAATCCACTCGGTAAAACATCTAAACTATTGGGACCGACTAAAGAGCCTAAATCTGTATTCCCTTGAGCGCAGGCGGGAGAGATACATAATAATTTACACGTGGAAAATATTAGAGGGGCTGGTCCCAAACCTGCACACAGAAATAACATCACATGAGACCAGAAGACATGGCAGGATGTGCAGAATACCCCCGTTGAAAAGCAGAGGTGCAACTGGTACTCTGAGAGAGAACTCTATCAACATCAGAGGCCCGAGACTGTTCAACACGCTTCCACTACACATAAGGGACATAACTGGCAAACCCCTCACAGTGTTCAAGAGAGAACTGGATACGCACCTCCAAAGGATACCTGATCAACCAGGCTGTGACTCATACGTCAGGCTGCGAGCAGCCGCGTCCAACAGCCTGATTGATCAGTCCAGCAACCAGGAGGCCTGGTCGATGACCGGGCCGCGGGGACGATAAGCCCCAGAAGCACCTCAAGGTATCCTCAAGGTAAGGTAAGGTAAGGTAACATAGTAGATTAAAGATTTTTGGACAGTTTAAATCATAGGTGAGACTTAAATATGACTCAATTTGAATTAGTTTAGATTTAAGAAGGACATGAGTAAATACTGCTTCGGTAACAGGGTCGTCGATATTTGTATCGATTCACTGAGTTCACATAAAAGACGTAAGATCCCTTGATTGTTTCAAGCGTAGTTTACACATCTCAGGGTAGCGACTGTATTTTTAATGCCACGTTCATATTACTTTATCTGCAGTGTCACTTCCTACTTCCTAAATCGATTTTAATGAATAAAGTCTTTCTATTGGGAAAATTCACTGTGTATCTGTGTATCACCGGTCACTTCACCTGTAACATGAGAGACACTAGGTCACCACAATAAAACACTATCTAACGACAACTTGTTTCATTACTGCTGATTCTCTTTGCTTGAGCAGATATTCTTGACTGCCTGTTGTAACCACGGCTGATTGCTCCACGAGGTTCAGGTATTTCAACAGGAAGAAAAGGGTGCTGAAACTTAACACGGTGATCAAGGTTTCTCACATTAAGCTCTCCGGAATGCAAGAGAAAGTCAAATGTCTCTCTAAGGAAGTATGTGTGTATGATGAATATACTTATCAGTGCACGCATGGAGACTGAGATGCAAGCGCAAACTGTACCCAAGAGATTACTCTCGCCATTTGCCTCACGATCAAGACTCTCAGAATCCACGACTATTCAATCCGAAATCTCGTCACCTAATTCCCTATTCAGGATATCACCATCCATAACCTCGTCTTCAAGGATCTCGCCTTCTAAGACCTCGTACACTATAACTTCGCCGTCCAGGATCTCACTTTCCATAACCACGTCTTCCAGCATCTCGTCTTCCATAACCTCGCCGTCCAAGATTTCGCCTTCCGTAACTTTGCAATCCATGATCCATCCGTCCACACCGTCGCTGCCCAGGATGCAACCATCCATATCCTCACCGATACAACCGTCCACATGGTCGCCGCCCAGGATGCAACAATATAAATCCTCGCCACCCAGGATGAAACCATCCCTATCCACGCCGCCCAGGATGCCACCATCCATATCCTCACCGCATAGGACGCCAACACCCACATCCTCGCCGCCCAGGATGCAACCTTTCATATCATCGCCACCCAGGATGCAATCATCCATATGCTCGTCGCCCAGGATGCCACCACCAATGTCCTCCCCACCCAGAATTCTACCACCCATATCCTCGCCACCCAGGATTCAATCATCCATATCCTCATCGCCCAGGAAGCAAGTATCCATTTCGTCGCCCCCCAGGATGCAATCATCCATATCCTTGCAGCCTAGAATCCATAGATCTAAAACCTCGCTGCTCAGGATCTAGCTATACATCACTTCCAATATTACCCGGTAATTGGTCTCTACTATCACCTCATGTTATCACAGTATAACATATGCAACTAATCCACTTAAAATTTTAAATTAAAAAACTGTAATAAACATAAAAATTTACATATATCTCATTTACTTCATATCTCCGAGTACATCATGGATTCACCTCTATGCAAACATATCAAAGTTTCCTTCAGGTAAAACATACATCATAAAACTGCAGAAAGCTTTTAGGCTCGTACGTGGCAGCTCCTAGTTATCTCCACACAAACTCATTTATATATGTTTAATCTACAATTGAAAAAAGGTGGGCATGCAATCCTACTATCAGTCCCTTTCATGGGCAAGGGACTGATAGTAGCCTTGGTGTTTGTCATCCCAAGCTTTACGTTCGTTCCCACGAACGTGGCAGGGGAGACCAGTGCTGAGCGGCTGCCGGCGCCTACCAGACTAGTGGACTCGATATGAACCGCACTCCTCAACCCCCTTCTCTGACTCCTTCTGGGAACGCCTTCACGATACAACAAACTTCCTAAACGAGATAGTCAGCATCAGTGGTTCATTCATATTCTTTTATTATTACCCCTCCCGATATTCGGAAGAAACAAATTAAAAACCTTTGATAACAACATAAGAATGAAGGTAACTGCAGAAGGCCTTTTGGCCCATACGAGGCAGCTCCTATCAATAACCACCCAATCCCACACACATACATGTCCAACCCACACTTGAACCAATCAAGGGACCCCACCCCCACCACGTTACACTGTAATTGGTTACACAAATCAACAACTCTGTTGCCGAACCAGTATATACCCAAGTCTTTCCTAAATCTAAACGTATCCAATTTATACCCATTGTTTTGTGATCTGTCTTCTGTAGATACGTTTAATACCGTATTAATATCCCCTTTGTTATGTCCATTCATCCACTTGTAAACTTCTATTATGTCACCCCTAACTCTTCGCCTTTCCACTGAATGCAATTTAAGCTTTATTAATCTTTCTTCATATGAAAGATTTCTAATTTGGGGAATTAACTTTGTCATCCTACGCTGGACACGTTCAAGTGAATTTATATCCATTCTATAGTACTGCGACCAAAACTGAACAGCATAATCTAAATGGGGCCTAGCCAGAGCAAGATATAACTGAAGAACCACACCAGGTGTCTTGTTACTAACGCTTCGATTAATAAAACCCAGTGTCCTATTTGCCTTATTACGAACATTCATGCATTGATCCTTTTGCTTTAAATTCTTACTAATCATAACTCCCTGATCCCTTTCGCAATCCGACTTCGCAATCTCAACATCATCTAGCTCGTATCTTGTAACTCTATCATCATTAACTAGCCTCAAAACTTTACATTTATTAACATTAACTGCATCTGCCAGTCTTTTGATCATTTTAAAACCCTATTTAGATCAACTTAAAGTGATAGCGAGTCTTCTTTCGTGTTAATTTCCCTACCGATTTTTGTATCATCTGCAAATTTGCAAATGTTACTATTCAAACCTGAATCTAAATCATATATATATATATTATAAACAATAGAGATCCCAGGACAGAGCCTTGAGGCACTCCACTAACAACATTATCCCACTCCGATTTAACCCCATCTATACTAACTCTCTGTTTCCTTTGAAATAGCCATGCCCTGATCCAACTTAATATAGCACCCCCAATACCATGAGCCTCTATTTTTTTAATCAGTCTTTCATGTGGCACTGTATCAAAAGCTTTGTTAAAGTCAAGGTACACAACATCACAATCCTTACCACTATCAACTGCCTCAACTATGCTGGAATAAAAAGATAGCAAATTTGTTAAACATGAACGGCCATTTGTAAAACCATGATGCGACTAATTTATTAATTTATGTTATTCAAGATGAAGACGAATTTTATTTGCAATTATCGATTCAAGTAACTTTCCCACAATAGACGTTAGGCTAATTGGCCGATAGTTTGACGCAAGTGATCTATCTCCTTTCGTAAAAATTGGTACCACATTAGCTACCTTTCATGACTCTGGCACTCTGCCTAACTCTATTGATTTATTAATTATGGTAGACAGTGGCTCGGAAAGCTCCTTTTGCATTCTTTAAGCACCCTGGCAAACACTTAATCCGGCCCTGGGGATTTGTTTGGTTTTAGTATTACTAATTGTTTAATTACATCCTCCCTGGTAACTGCTAAACTAGTCAACCTGTCCTCATCCCCACCCTCATTGACTTGTTCGGCTGCAGGCATATTGTTAATGTCTTCTTTAGTAAATACAGCTATAAAATATTTGTTTAAAATGCTCTCATCTCCTTGTCATTATCCGTTATTTGACCTGTCTCAGTTTTTAATGGACCTATCCTTTCCCTAGTCTTTTCGATATAACTGAAAAAACCCTTTAGGATTTGTCTTTGTTTGCCCTTCTATGCGAACTTCATAGTTTTTTTTTTGCTTTCCTTACCTCTTTTTTTAACATTTCTAACCAGTTGTACGGATTCCTGTTCTAAAGTGACCTCCCCATTTTTAATCGATTTATACCAAGCTCTCTTTTTACCTATAAGGTTCTTCAAATTCTTTGTTATTCACTTTGGGTCATTAGTATTCGATCTATTCAATTTGTTTGGTATACTACGTTCCTGTGCTTTGTTTAGAATATTCTTAAATAAGTTATATCTTGAATCCACATCGAAATCACCTTTTACGTCATCTATCGCTGGGTTCATAGCTCGCTCCAAGACCGGCCCACACCCCTTACCCAAGACTTTCCAATCTATTTGACCCAAACAATTTCTTAGGCTATTATAATCAGCTTTTCGAAAATTTGGCACTTTAACAGAATTTTCTCCTACAGGTCTATTCCATTCTATGCTAAATCTGATTTCTTTGTGATCACTGTTCCCTAGCTCACTCCCTATTTCGATGTCATTAATTTGTGTTTCCCTGTTAGTTAACACTAAATCTAAAATATTATTTTCCCGCGTTGGTTCCTTAATGTGTTGCGTAAGAAAGCAATCGTCAATTAATTCTAGAAAATCTTCTGCTTCACTATTCCCTGTTTTGTTCAACCAGTTTATTCCACTAAAATTAAAGTCACCCATGTCATAAATACTGTTAGATCTAGATGCTTTCGATATTTCATCACATAGATGCTTTGCTTCCATTCTGTCTAAATTTGGTGGCCTATATATAACTCCTATTATAATATTATTTGCTTTTCGTTTAATTCTATCCAAATAGTTTCTGTGTGTGGCTCAGATTTGATTCCCTCTTTGAGACTACATTTCAAATTGTCCCTAACATATATGGTTACTCCCCCTCCTCGTTTAATATTTCGATGTGTGAAATAGTTTAAATCCATTTATTTGATATTCAGCTAATAGTTCTCTAGTTTTCTGCATTCATCCGCGTTTCTGTAAGTGCAATAATATCTATTTTTTCTGTGCAGACAAGAGCATTTAATACGTTAATTTTATTTCTTAGGCTTCTACTGTTAGTGTAATATACCCTAAGTGAATTGATATTTTGAGGCCCTTCTCTTTCCCTGATCATTTTGTTTATTCCTTTCTCCCACAAACACATACTAGTATTACCTTCTTCCTCCAAATTAATTCCCATACCACTATCTACAAAAGTTTAATCCCAAACAAACACCTCTAACCACTGGTTCCAACGAGTTCGCAACAGCAACAACCACAGCCCTCGATAGATGCACCCCATCACGAGCATACATTTCATTTCTTCCATAGAAGTGTTCCCAGTTGTCTATGAAAGATATTGCATTTGATTTGCAATATCTTTACAGCCGGCAATTGACACCAAGTGCCCTCGACATCCATTCATTTCCCACTCCCTTTCTCGGAAGAATGCCACATATGATCGGGATTCCTCCCTTGCTCCTAACTAATTCAATTGCTGTCCTGAATCTCTGTATTAGTTCCTCACTCCTAACTCGTCCAACATCATTACCCCCTGCCCTAATAGAAATTATGGGTTCGTTCCCATTCCCATGTGACGGTAAAGTAGTGGAGTATGGTGTTCGGCAGTCTTCCACTGCCAGATGTCATAGCCAAGCCACATAATAAAGTAAAACAAAAAAAAAAGAAAAAAAAGAATGACTGCTTGTCTGATAATGTGTGGTAAGGTAGAGACACGAAAAATAATAAACAATGACCTTTAATTATGCTAGAAAACAAATTTAAATAAAGACAATACCTTGGCTGAATAATGTGCAAGATAACAAGTGAAAAATAACTAAACATAAAAATGAATTACGTTAACGGGAGGATAAATGACATACAATAATGGTTAATATAAAAATAGTGCTGGGAATATATGAGCAAACTAACAACCGCTATTTGATCACTCAAGGTGAGTCAACTAGATGTTATCAGCCAGAGCACAAGATATATTCTGATGGTGGTACTACCAGTCGACCCCGACGTTGCCTTGGCATGAAACGTGGTTGGTGCAGGGCTGGAGTGGTGTGTTCTCGAGCGGCCAATGAGAATGCAGGAAGGCCGACAACTCAGTAGTTTGAGACTGGGACTGCAGCAGTAGAAGGGTCGGTGCGGAGACCAGGTGTGCAGGAGAGGGGGGATGGGGAGTGCAGGTGTGTGTGGCTGTCTTGATATATACGTTTAAGCTACTGCAAAACGTATCTTTAATGTTGCTGGGAACGTGATGTATATAGGGAAGAGCAGGCTAAATCTCTTGGAAGAGATTATCGTCACCACTCTCCCCCGAAGCCTGCAGTTCCGGTGTAGTCACGTTCTCGGGAGGTAGAGTGGTAGGTGGAGCTACCTCTACCTCATTAACTCTGGAGAGGGCGTCTGCGATGATGTTATCAGGCCCCTTGATGTAACAAATTTTCAGATTAAAGCCTTGAAGATATAAAGCCCATTTCAGCAGACGTTGGTTATTGAATTGGGCTTGATGTAGGAAGCGTAGAGGATTGTGGTCCGAATAGATGGTAGTGGACCTAGCACCTTGCAGATATGGTGCAAAGTGTTGCAAGCTCAGGACGATGGAGAGGAGTTCCTTCTCTATAGTGCTGTAGTTTTTCTGATGAGGTTTCAACTTGTAGCTATAGTAGCTGACAGGTAGAACCTCCTCGCCTCGTTGCTGCATTAAGACACTCCCGATGCCGGTACCACTGGCGTCGACGTGGAGGATGAAAGGCTTCTTGGTATCTGGTGAGGCGAGAATAGGATTAGAACAGAGGAGGAATTTGAGTTGTTCGAAAGCAACGGTTTGCTCCCTGGTCCAATTATACCGTTGCTTGGGACTGGTTAAGGTGATTAAGGGTGTTGCAACAGTGCTAAAGTTCCTCACAAACCTACGGTAATAAGAAGCAAGACCAAGGAAGCGCAGGAGCTGCTTCCTGGTAGTAGGCTGTGGATACTCTCTGATGGCTTGAGTGTGGATATTTAACGGAGCCAGGCTGCCACTCCCTATAACATGACCCAGATACCGCACTTTACCTTTGGCAAAAGTGGACTTGCCCAGATTGATGGTGAGGCCGGCTTTCAGGAGCTTGGTGAACAATCGTTGCAGCTGGAGCAGGTGTTCGCTCCAGGTGTTGGATGCTACAACGATATCATCCAAATAGGCGTAGGTGTTGTCCAAGCCCTGGATGACGCGGTTGACAGCTCTCTGAAAGGTGGCCGGGGCATTGCAGAGTCCAAAGGGAAGCCGGTTATATCTGAAAAGTCCGAAAGGGGTGATGAAGGCAGACAGTTCCTTAGCTCGCTCCGTTAAACACACCTGGTAATAGCCCTTGAGTAAGTCCACCTGGGACAGGTAGCGGGCATTACCAATGGCATCAAGGATGTCATCGATCCTAGGTAATGGGTATGCATCCTTGATTGTGACTTTGTTAAGTTTCCTATAATCCGTACAAAGCCTGATCTTACCGTGAGGTTTGGGTACCAGGATACATGGTGAGGCCCAGGGGGACTCACAGGGGGTAGCCAGTCCATGGTCCAAGAGGTACTGTACCTCAGCACGCATGACTTCCGTCTTGCTAGGGCTGATTCGGTAGAATGGTTGGCGAATCGGCCGGGTGTCAGGTAGCAGTTGGATGTCGTGCCGAGTCACAGTACACTCTTGGGATCATCTCGAAACAACTCCTGATGTTCTCTGATGAGTTTGATGAGTGAAGCACTATTATCGTCCTGAAAGTGATCATGGATGTTAGTAAGGATTTCCGAATTAGAAAGCGCTGTCTCAGTGTCAGTGCTTTCGGAAGGAGAAGCAGGGAAGGTCTCACTGTGGCTATATGGACCTGTAAAGGTGGAATAGGTGGTTAGCACAGTGGGAGGAACACCATGGTAAAGTTTGAGCAGGTTGATGTGGCACAGCTGGGTCTTCCGCCGCCTATCGGGGGTCTCGAGAACGTAGTTGAAGTTGTTCCGGCACTCCTTAACACGGTAGGGTCCTGAAAACCTGTTTTGTAAAGGAGAACCTGGGATAGGGAAATAGGCAAGAACTAAGTCTCCCGGTTTAAACTTCCTTACTTGGCAGTGCTGGTCGTAACGAGTCTTCATCTTCTCTTGGGCTTTCTGTAGGTTGTTGCTGGCAAAGGAATGGACCCTCTCTAGAATGTGTCGGAGGTTTTGAAGAAACTGGGGCACATTCTGATGCTCACTGAAGGTGGCATCACGTAGAGAATCCTTGAAAGCCTTGAGAGGTGTACGGCACTTACGTCCGTAGAGCATCTCATAAGGAGATACTCCTAGTGACTCGTTGGGAAGACTTCTGAAAATACACATGATGAGATCAAGTTGCCTATCCCAATCCTTTGAGGTCTCATTACAAAACTTTTTTAAGAGTGCCTTGATAGTCTGATGACTACGTTCAAGAGAACCCTGTGAAGCAGGATGATAGGGGCTGGACAGTACCTGTTTGATGTTGAACTCCTCCAGAGTCCGTTTGAAGAGATCACTGGTGAAGTTGGTGCCACAGTCGCTCTGAATCTCCCCCGGAAATCCATACTGGGTGAAGATCTTTAGTAAATTCTTCACCACTGTAGCAGCCGTAATATTTTTCACTGGAACTGCTATCGGGAATCTGGTGGTAGGACACAGGATGGTTAAGATATAGGCGTTGCCGGCACTGGTCCGAGGCAAAGGACCAACACAGTCAATAATAAGTCTGTGGAATGGTTCCTCAGGCACCTGGATGGGTGTCAGTGGTGCTCTGGGAATTGAAACGTTCGGTTTACCTGCTTTCTGACACACGTGGCATTGTTGAACATACTGCTTTACGTCATTAACCATACCTGGCCAGTAGTAGTCTTGGCGAATCCCATGGTATGTCTTGTTAAACCCGTAGTGTGATAGAGCTCCGTGGGCCAGGTGTAGAATCGTGGGCCGCAGGCTGGTAGGCATCACTAGCTGTTCAACGTTTGCCCAATCGTCCTCTTCCTTCAGTTTACTGGGTCTATATCTGCGATAGAGTAATTCGTTCTCTAAGAAGAACCCAGGAACACTGTCGGATTGGGTCTCAGCCTGAAAGAATAATGGTGTCAAGGTAAGATCTTCTCTCTGTAACTTACGGAACTCCAAAGCGGTCAGATTTGGGGGTAGTTTCGAAGGGTCTTGAGGGACAGCGGTAGCAGTAGAGTCAGCTGGCTGTGGTCGTGCAGCTTGAGCACGGGTGGTCACCATAACAGGAGGAGAAACTTCATCACTCTCTTGAACCTTTGCTGGAACATGCTTAAAATCGGATTATCCAACACAGAGTTACCCACCTGGGATATGTCCTTGACGATCAGGTTGGTCGGTTGCAGGTCTTCTGCCAAGTCGTTGCCCAGGAGAAGTTGCACTCCAGGCATGGGAAAAGGCTTTTCCCTGACGGCGACTTGGACTTCACCGTCACGAAGGGACAATCTAGGTGGACTCTGGCAAGAGGATAAGGAGTAGTAGCAGTAAGGTCAGTGATGAATACAGTCTCTCCTGTGTAGGCGACGTTGGGCACAGCTGATTTCAAGACGATCGATTGAAGAGCCGCTGTGTCCCTTAAGATCTTAAGTCCAAAACGTCCCTCAGAATCTGAACCGGGTAGAGATAGTTCCTGGATACAGATGTTGCTAAAGAGAGACAGATCATTAACATGACACCAACATTCATTACAGGCTTACCGGACTTAGGGTGAGTAGGTTTGGGANAGCATTACCTGGTTACGCTTGTCAGAGTGCCTCACTTTGTACGTAAGATCCCCAGTCTTGTCTGTCACAATGTAGGGGCCTTCGTACTTGTGGGACATAGTGTTCCCTAGTCGAGGCTTTAATACCAGGACAGGGTCACCAGGCTGAAATACCCGCAACTTAGCCTTAGCATCGTTTCGTTCTTTCATATTTTCTTGGTCCTTCCCAAGACACTTTAGTGCAGCCGCCGTACAGTCCTTGAGTCTCTAGTGGTGTTGTGCAAAGAAAGCCGAACCTTCGGTTAACGTTACGTTCCCTAACAGATTCTCCTGTAATATTTGCAATGGTCAACGAACTTTATGGCCAAAGACTAACTCAAAAGGAGAACAACCCAGTAAACTTTGCAACCTCTCTCGAGCAGCAAACAAAACATAAGGCAAGTTCTCATCCCAGAAGTTGTGGGAACTCTCGCACGATGTCTTCAACATCTGCTTCAGAGTTAGATGGAACCGCTCAATTACCCACTGACTCTGTGGATGGTATTGGCTGGAAACCTTATGAGTTATTCCATGGTCCTTACAGAATTGTTAAAAAATATCAGACTTAAAATTAGTACCATTGTCAGTTTGCACGACCAGAGGCAGTCCAAAAGTAGAGAAAAACTGCAACATACGAGCAACAACAGTCTTTGCTCAGATGTTCCTTACAGTGAAGGCCTCTGGGTAACGGGACGTGATACACATCATCATGATTAGGTAAATAATACCAGACTTAGTTCTCGGTAATGGACCAACACAGTCCATTACCACATGAGAAAATAGTTCCTCTGGCACGACAATAGGCATTAGAGGAGCTTTAGGTGTTGTCTGGTTTGGTTTCCCAACAAGTTGACAAGCAATACATGCATTACAAATTTTTGCCACATCGCTTTTCAGTTTGCGCCAGAAAAAATACTTTAAGATTTTGTGATAAGTAATATTAAACTCTTGATGTTCCCCCATAGGATCATCATGAGCAGCTGACAAAACTCTCTCTCTATAGTAGGTCGGCAACATAACCTGCTGGACTACCTCCCACTCATTTGACAAGGGAGCACTCTGGGGTCTCCATTTTCTCATCAAAATCCGATCATTGTAGTAGTACCCAGTTGCTGCGTCTACAATTTCCTCCTTAGAGATGGCTACTTCGTGGCATTCTGCAAGACTGGGGTCAGCTTTCTGTAACTCACTCAAGGAGGCGTCAAGGCCTTGATCAGATGCCATTGGCCGAGGCTCAACAGTGTTCTCCTCCACCTCCTCACTACTCTCGGTAGGCGGCGGTGGCAGGCTCTCCACAATTTCCTCAGCCATGGTCCCACCTGAGCTGCCGTAGGGTGCAGACGTGTTGTCTGGCCACTCCGGTAGTTTGGGGAGGTTGTAGTTTTCGCCTGCAGTGGATGTGGGTGTCTCTACCCTCCCTGCTGACTGGTGTTGACGTGGCACTTTTACGATAAGCGGCCATCTTCCCGCTGTCGATAGGGTAAATTCCATGGGGTTGGAGTTTACCTGCCGTGTAGGGTATTCTCTCATAGAACAGGTCATGTGTGACGTGCTACATGTCCCGGTCAAGGAGGTCTACGGGGTTGAGCTGGTGACTGCTCGCTGGGTAATAATGAAGTTTGTGGGTGAGGAGGAGTACAGTGGATTTCTCCGGCGGTACGAGGGCCGTACCTTGAAGTTAATGGATGGCACTGGTTCTGTGGCCATTTCTGATCGGAATGGTGCCGTGACGTATGTGAGCATTCATGGGGCCCCCATGGAATTCCCTGAATCCCTTCTCCGGTGTTTCTTCCAGAGATTTGGATCCATCGTCAGTGTGAGGATGCACAAGCTATCTTCTGGAAAATATGCGGCGGTGAACACGAACATTTGTACCCTCGGAATACGCCTGAGGTTGGACATTCCATCATCTGTCCGACTTCTAGGGTACTACATGCGAGTGTATTATGCCAGGCAACCCCGTACTTGTTTCCGGTGTGGCATGTTGGGGCATCAGGCTGCTGGATGCACTGCGGCTCCGGTTGCTCCGGTCAACTTGTTCCGGGAAGAGGATTTCCCACGCTCCCTCTGGAGGAGGTCTCCAGGGATGAGGAGGTGAGCGTGCACTTAGCGGATGCGGCTCCCCATACATCGCCGGACGTTCCTCCGGTTGTTGCAGACTCTCCTCCGGGTCTTGAAGTGCCAATGGATGGTCTACGTGCTCCTGTCGCTGTCTCCGCTGCTCCTGAAGGCCTTCCTGGTGATCGTTGTGATGCGCTGCCGTCTCCTCCCTCGTCTTCAGCTGCTGCGCCTGGCCCTGTGTGTGGGCCGGTTCCCCCTGTGGTTGAGGCTGCTGCCGTTCTGCGTCGGGCGTCGGTTCGCCCGGTTCGTGAGGCCCGTGGTTCTGGGTCCGCCTCAGGCTGTGAGGATGTGCGGCCCATGCCCAAGCGTTCCAGGCATTCTTCTACTGATTGGGCTGATGTGGTGTAGTACGACGTAGGTGGAGTTTCGGGCGTTGATGTGGCAGTTTCGGGTGCTTCGCGCTCTACGTCGCTGGTGGTGGCTGACGTCCATGTGTCTGCTATTGACGATGGTTGTGAGTTTGATTTGCCTCCTGTTCTTTCTCCTGCAGAAGGTTCTCCACAGTGGGGGGTGGTAGCTCCTCCGGACGTGGGTGGTGTGGATTCTGGTGCGTGCCAAGGCATCAAGCTGGTGCTGAAGAAGGATGTCCGGCGTGGGGGGTCCCAGCAGGTGCAACATTCGGTGGCTGCCGCTGGGCCCTGTGAGGAAGTCGAGGATGCCCCCAGTGTGATGCCCATTGCCCGGCCTCGTGAGAAGGAGCCTCTCCCTATCATCCTAGCCTCCGGAGTGGCGCATGATGGTCTGAATCCTGTGCAGTTTCAAGTTGATGACTGCGTGCGTCCGGTTCCATGGTGCCCTTCTACCATTTGGGTTCGGCGGGCTCGGTGTTTTGTTGTGGATGTGCCAGAGTCAATGCCTGATCCTCGTACGGTTCATGATGAACCTGTATCGAAGGATGTGATGTTACTTTGGGAGGCATATTGTCTTCGCTTCCCGGCGGCGGAGTGGCCAGATAAGTATGAGACATTTGAGTAGTCTGTGTGCTTGGTGTGTGCTTGGACCTGTAGTTTGTTTGTACTGTGTTGTACATGTTGTGCGCCTTTCGGGCAGGTGCTTTGTTGTATTTCTTATATTTCCAGTTTTGTTTCCGTTTCTTGTATCATTATGTTTATGTTCATTGTTGTTGTAGGCCCTTCAGGCCGGTGTTTTAGTGTTTTGTAATAATTTGTATAAAGTTGTATTGTTTGTGCTGAAGCATGATGTCCTCGGTCCTTCAGGCCAGTGCATGTATGTTGTTGTGTTTTGTGCCCGTCTTGTTTTCAGATGTGCGAGTTTTGCTTGTTTATTTTTATTGTTTATTTTTATTTTTTATTTTATTGTTTATTTTGTTGTTGTTTTTCTGTTTATTTTGGCCTCGCCTTTGTTTCCGGGGCGGGTGGTTTGGTGTGTGTTTTTTTTCTGTATTGTTTGTGCTGAGCGTTTGGCCTGGTGTTTTTATGTTGCTTTACCTATTGTACATGGGTGTCCTTTATGTTTTGTTTGGACTATATTGTGTTTGTGCTGTTCTGTTTCCTGTTATGTCTCTTATTGTATGGTGGGTTTTTTTCTGAGGGTTTTGTTTTGTGATGTTACTGTGTTTGCTTGTTTGCCATTTTTTTGTGCTTTGTTGTATGCTGTATTTTTCTATGCTTTTCTCGTGTGTGTGTTTTGTGGTGCTTTGCTGTCGGCCCTTCTGGCCGGTGGTCTATTGTTTTCCTTTGGTATGTATAATGTTTTCCTTTGTTCTGTATAATGTATTGTTTTATTGCATTTAAATTGCATGCTTTGCATGTAAAAATAAAAAAAGTAAAAAAAATGTCCTCAGCCACGTCATCGAGTGGGGTCATGAATGTGTCCACAAGGTCCACTTGGCTTTCACCACTCGGAAAGTTCCTCGTGTCCTCGGGATTTACCACCTTGGCAAGCACAGGGTTGCCCTTACATTTAAGTCCCATAGATCTGGTCACCGCACACACAGAGTACACAACATTATCCTCTGCGGCGGGTAGATCCAGGAAACCTTAGGGGTAGGCAACATAATAGGCAGTCTGGATTCCCCTACCTGCTAAATCATTACCCATTATTACATGAACATTAGGGAAAGGTAGGTAAGAACTGACTCCGACTGTACAAACATCCTTATGGAAATCGGATTCCAGGGTAACCTTATGGAGGGGTACTGTTCGAGTATCACTAGTGACACCCTCGACCAGTACTACCTCTCCAGTGTCGAGAGTGTTGGTACCTTGCAATGCACTCTCTAAAATTAAAGTCTGGATGGCACCGGTGTCTCGGAAGATCACCACGTCCTTCCAAGAAGGACCCTCAGACAAAGTAGTCTCCCTTTCGATAAGAATGGGGTAAGCAGGTCCAACCACTGTGGGTTGGAGGTCTTACTCCCTAACCCTTCAGAAGGCCTCAAGCCCTGTGTCACAACAAAAGCATTGGGTCTTTTTTCTGGGTACAGTTGCCAACAACGGCTAGTAATGTGGTTTGGACGTTACAGTGACCACAGATTCGTCGGGGAGAAGAGACATTACTAACAGGATTGCCCTTTGGTTCACCCTTCGGTGCCGTGGGGCTAGACAATTTAACAAGGTTAGTTATGTCTGAAACAGAAGGTGCATTAGTTATAGGGTTAGACTGAGCTGGTCTGGACTGGCTGTGGCTATAAGTTTTGTTACTCTATGGGGTATAATTATTTTTATTGGGCCTTTTGCCCACCACTGGTAGTTTTCTGCTATCTTGGCCAAATCCACGATTTTAGAATCTACCTCTATCCTTCCTCTAATGTAATGTGCTACATTTTCTGGCATATTATCTATAAAACTTTCCACTAAAACTAAATTTTTAGGGCCTCGTATATTTCGGCTTTAGCCGAGCGAATCCATTTTCAAACAATCTAATTTGATCATTAGCAAATTCAGTGAGAGGTTGGTTGTGAGCAGGCCTAAGTTGCGATAAGCTTGGTGGTGAGCTTCAGGTGTAATCTCATATGCCCTCAAAATTCGTTCCCTGACTTTGCCATATTCAAAACACTCGTCGTCGGCATGTTTATAAAAATATCTTGTGCTTTACCCTAAGCCGCCCCTGTAAGATTTTCACCCACTCTTCCCTTGGCCAGTTCATGGACATGGCTCTCTGAAAATGGCTGAAAAATCTTTCAGGGTCTGACTCTGAAAATTAAGGTAAGTTATGCTTTTTATCAGAATGCCTGGGGTTTGAGTCCCCAGTAGGTGGAGGTACCATTCTTGCTGCCTCATTTTTGAGCCTTTGCTCTTCAAATTTAGCATTTTGTTTTGCCAGTCTTAACTGGGCTAGTTTTAATTCTAACTTTATATTTCTACTAGCTACACTTTCCACTGGACTGGGCTCGCATAAAATTGTATCACTTGGCAATAGTTCTTGGTCTATACAATGCCGTAAAATTTCATTCACCAAGGTCCACTTTTTATCAGTGTCGTTTAACTCGAGACAAATTCCTTGCCTAACAATACTAAATTTGCTTTGGTGAGCTTCTTAATCTCTACCACTGAAGGATCCTTTGCCAGTTCCTGCATTTTAGATGCCATCACTAATAAATTTAGCTCCTAGCAAAAGAGGAAATTAATAAATAAAAATTGGTAAAACACAAATTTTTACGGCCCCTAACACAAGCCACACTTACCTCAATCGTGAAGGGATCCAGCTGGATGTCCAGTCAGTGCAAGATATATCATTTGCTAGATGAGCTGGACCCTAGGCTAACACACACCGTTCTGTGGAAAACAAGAATTTTTAGCTTTGGCACTCAAAAATCTAAATTTTTACAATTACAAAGCTCATCCCTGGTCAGGCCAACCACTTGTTATAAATGGGATGTTCTGACATGGGGATCAAGTATTATATGAAGGGTCAGCAGTTAGAATCGGAGGTATCACCATTAAGGAGATCATGAAGGCCCTGCCCCTAATAAATAAAAACAGTGTTAACTATTTGGCTTCAAGAAATGTCAGCCTAGAGGTAGATCATTGATCCCCTACACAGGAAGAATGGATACTCCTTTAAAACTAATTTATTTATTAAACCCTCTTACAACCTCCCACATACATTAAATAACAATAACAAGTATAACTTAACCACACTATCTTACGTTAAAAGCCTTGGTCCACTTAGACAGGATACAGGTTTTACAATTGGACAAGCTAGGGTAAAGTCTACTAGTGAAGAACTTGAATCATGAGGCAGCTAGGTAGT
>WNGS01003824.1:30654-44477 GCA_020271785.1 Procambarus virginalis
TCTATCATATCTACACTTGAACCTGTGTATGGAGTCAGCCTCCACCACATCACTTCCTAATGCATTCCATTTATTAACTACTCTGACACTGAAAAAATTCTTTCTAACGTCTCTGTGGCTCATCTGGGTACTAAGTTTCCACCTGTGTCCCTTGTTCGTGTCCCACCCGTGGTGAAGAGTTTGTCTTTGTCCGCCCTGTCAATTCCCCTGAGAATTTTGTAGGTGGTTATCATGTCTCCCTTACTCTTCTGTTTTCCAGGGTGTGAGGTTCAGCTCCTTTAGCCTTTCCTCGTAGCTCAATCCTCTCAGTTCCGGGACGAGCCTGGTGGCATACCGCTGAATCTTCTCTAACTTTGTCTTGTGTTTAACTAGGTATGGACTCCAGGCTGGAGCTGCATACTCCAGGATTGGTCTTACATAAGTGGTATACAGGGTTCTGAAAGATTCCTTACACAAATTTCTAAAGGCAGTTCTTATGTTGGCCAGTCTAGCATATGCCGCTGATGATATTCTTTTGATGTGGGCTTCTGGGGACAGGTTCGGTGTGATATCAACCCCCAGATCTTTCTCTCTATTTGACTCTTGCAGGATTTCCCCTCCCAAATGATACCTTCAGCCTCCTGCTCCCTTCTCCTAATTTCATCACCTTACACTTTCCCGAGTTGAACTTTAGCAGCCATTTTCTAGACCATTCCTCCAGTTTATCCAGGTCATCCTGTAGTCTCTGTCTATCTTCATCCGTCTTGATTCTTCTCATAATTTTTGCATCATCAGCAACATTGAGAGGAATGAGTCTATACCCTCCGGAAGATCGTTCACATATATTAGAACAGGATGGGTCCAAGTACTGAGCCCTGTGGGACTCCGCTGGTGACATCTCGCCACTCTGATGTCTCCCCCCTCACCGTTACTCGCTGTTTCCTGTTGCTTAAGTACTCCCTTATCCACTGGAGCACCTTCCCTTTTACTCCTGCCTGTTGCTCCAACTTTTTAACAGCCTTTGTGCGGTACTGTGTCAAAGGCTTTTTGGCAATCCAGGAAAATGCAGTCGGCCCACCCTTCTCTTTCCTGCCTAATTTTTGTGTCTTGGTCATAAAATTCTATTAACCTGTGAGGCACGATTTACCATCCCTGAACCCATGTTGGTGGTGCGTTACAAAGTTATTTCCCTCTAGATGCTCTACGAGCTTTTCTCACGATCTTCTCCATTACCTTGCATGGTATACAAGTTAAGGAAACTGGCCTGTAATTCAGTGCCTCTTGCCTGTCACCCTTTTTGTATATTTGGACCACGTTAGCTGTCTTCCAACTTTCTGGTAAGTCTCCTGTTTCCAGTGACCTGTTATACACCATAGAGAGTGCACACTTAGTGCTTCTGCACCTTCCTTTAGTATCCATGGTGAGATTCTGTCAGGCCCAACAGCCTTTGTCACATCCAGCTCCAGCAGACACCTTTTGACCTCATCACTGGTGAGGTCAAATTCCTCCAAGGTTGCTTGGTTTGCCACCTCCTCATTTAGTGCAGGGGCTTCTCCTTGTTCTATTGTGAAGACCTCCTGGAATCTCTTGTTGAGTTCTTCACACACCTCCTTGTCATTCTCTGTGTATCTGTTCTCCGCTTTTCGCAGCTTCATCACTTATTCTTTCACTGCTGTTTTCCTCCTGATGTGGCTGTGGAGCAACTTTGGTTGGGTCTTGGCTTTACTCGCGATGTAATTTTCAAACTGTCTCTCTGCTTCCCTCCTCACTCTGAGGTACTCATTTCTGGCCCTCTGGTATCTCTCCCTGCTCTCTGGTGTTCTGTTATTTCTGTAATTTCTCCATGTTCTTTTACTCAGTTGCTTCGCTACCTTGCATTCCTGGTTGAACCATGGGTTTTTTCTGTTGTTTTTCGTTTTTCTCCTTTTGGACAGGGATAAACCTGTCTGCAGCTTCCTGGCACTTCTGGGTGACAAAATCCATCATAACCTGCACATTCTTGTCTCTAAGTTCTGTTTCCCATGGTTTTCCTCTGAGGAAGCTCCTCATCTCGTCATATTTTCCTCTTCGGTAATTCAGTCTTTTTCCCTCCACTCCCATCCTTGGATAGGTTATCCCTACCTCCACCAAGTACTCAAAGGTCAGTACACTGTGGTCACTCATTCCTATGGGGGCTTCCACTTTGACTTCCCTTATTTCTGACTCATTCAGGGTGAATATCAAGTCGAGTCTAGCTGGTTCGTCATTGCCTCTCACTCTTGTGGGTTCCTTGACATGCTGGCTCAGAAAATTCCTTGTTGCCACTTCCAAGAGTTTAGCTCTCCACGTATCTGCACCACCATGTGGTGCAGATCGTGGAGAGCCCATTCTCCCAGTCTATCTTTCCATGGTTGAAATCGCCCATGATTAAGAGTCTGGAGCCATTCCTGCAGGCAACTGAAGCTGCTCTCTCTATTATATTAATGGTTGCCATGTTGTTCCTATCAAACTCCTGTCTTGGTCTTCTGTCATTTAGGGGAGGATTGTAAATGACTGCCACCATTATCTTAGGTCCACCCATTGTTATAGTTCCTGTTATGTAATCTCTGAATCCGTCACAGCCCGGAATTTCCATCTCATCAAAACTCCAGTCCTTCCTTATCAGCAGGGCCACTCCTCCGCCTCCTCTCCCCTCCCTCTCTTTCCTTACTATATAGTAGTCCTTTGGAAACACAGCATCTGTTATGACTCCTGACAATTTTGTTTCTGTTAGTCCTATTACATCAGGGTTTTCTTCTTGCACCCTTTCTGCCAGTTCACTTGCTTTATTGGTAATCCCATCAGTGTTTGAGTACATTACCTTGAAGCTCACTTTCTTGTATCCAATTTCACCCTCACTCCCCACAAGTGTAGGAAGTTGTTCTATGGTCATTGTTACTTGGGTAGGCTCCTCCTCCTGTGAGGTAGTTTCCAGGGGTTCAAGGGGAGGTGGAGTGGGGGATGGAGGGCTTAGGTCTTCCTCAGGCCTGCTTGGGGCAGGAGGAAGTCCTGGGAGTGAGGGAGAAGGGATTGCTTGGGGAAAGGGCACGCCCTCCTGCAGTGTAGTTGACAGGGGTTTGGAGGGAGATGGAGTGGGGGATAGAGGGCTTTGGTCTTGCTCAGGCCTGCTTGGGGCAGGAAGAAGACCAGGGGCTGGGGAAGCAGGGGCTACTTGGGGTAAGGGGAGGGGGAGGACTTGGGTTTCCTGATGGCATTGTGCATGGGCAAGGGAGGGTTTGTGCTGGGGAGGAGGGCCCTATTGGGTGGTGTGCTGGGGTGTTGCATTCCCCCTTGGGTTCCTGGGTTGCTGGACTGGGGCTCCCCACTCCCCTCTGGGATTGCTGGGTTGGAGGCTGAGGTTCCCTGGCTCCCTTCCCTCTCCTTACGCCTTTTCCTTGCATCTGCTGCCCTTACTATCTCGTCTCTGGTCATGTCTCTCTGAACATATACCTCTTTGTAGTTCCTTGCATGCCTCAGTTTGCTCTTCTTTACTAGGATGTCTTCTTTGATGTCCTCGCTCTTGAATACTACATTGATCAATCTCTTTTGTCTCTGTTGTACTGGCCAATCCGGAAAAACTGTTCTATGTCTCGTTCAGCCCCTTCCATTCCTATCTCCTTTAATATCCCTGCCACTTCAGCTTTGTCTTTAGTCCTCGATTCCTCCCTTGTGGAGCCCTCTTGTTCCTTCACGCCTACCACTACTACAGCTCTTTTCCTTTCCATTAGCTGGCTCGTGCATCTAGCTGCCTCCTGTGAGGTTACTGCTTTCATTACAACTTCCTTGACTGTGGACATTGCTCCTGGGCTCTTCAGCATTTCAGCAAAGGTTGTGTGTGTGTGTGTGTGTGTGTGTGTGTGTGTGTGTGTGTGTGTGTGTGTGTGTGTGTGTGTGTGTGTGTGTGTGTGTGTGTGTGTGTGACAACACACACACACACACACACCAGATGGAGGCATCACTCCACACAGCGATAACAAGACTGTCAACACCTCATTATAATAAATACGTGAAGAGCTGTGAGACCCGTCCTTCCCTCACAGCTGTTGACAATGAACTGAAATAAAGTTATAGTCGACATAAGGTTGGTGAGCAGCGCGTGCGCACGTGCATCAAATGTATAATTGGTACCATTCTGCTTCAATTTATTTGATAGAGAGAGAGAGAGAGAGAGAGAGAGAGAGAGAGAGAGAGAGAGAGAGAGTGAGAGAGTGAGAGAGTGAGAGAGTGAGAGTGAGAGTGAGAGTGAGTGCACTCGCGCAATGGGTGAGCAGGTACGCAGTAACGGTAATTACAGAACTGGTGTGCCTTTGCCTGGTGAGGATGCTGCCCTAAAATGACGCCCCGGACTGGCAGTGTACGACAGATATATAGAAGATATCTTTGGAGTTAAGGTAGGCGGACTACTACGTCTAGAGGGTTTCTTTGCTTGGGCGAACACAGTCCACGGAAACATAAAATTTACCCCAGAACACCACGATACCACAATAAATTTCCTGGACATCCTAGACACGAAACCCTTTACCCCAGAAAAATGGACTGTGGGAGAAGTTCAGGCACAGAGGAAACGCTGAACCACTAAAAGGAAACTACGCGGAAGACCAGAGAACAAATTCTTAAGCCCTCGGCCACACTGCTGGAGGCTAAGAGATGGATCCTCCTAACTGTGTTGTTTCCTGGTTTCGCGGGGAAACTATAACAGAAACTCAAAGACGTTTGGATCTGGTTAGCAAAAGCTTTGCTAAAGTCAAGGTACACAACATCACAATCTTTACCACTATCAACTGCCTGAACTATGCTGGAATAAAATGAGAGTAATTTTGTTAAACATTAACGGCCAATATATCCATCTATAGAGTGGATCTAAATTCACTTGAACGCATCCAGCGTGGGATGACAAAATTAATCCCCCAAATTAAAAATATGTCATATGAAGAAAGATTAACAAAGCTTGAATTGCTTTCTCTGGAATGACGAAAAATTAAGAGTGACATGATATATGTTTTCAAGTGTATGAATGGACATACCAAAGGGATATTAATATGGTAATAAAAGTATTAACACGAGTCAGACCATGAAACAATGACTATAAATTGTTTAGATGTAGGTTTATTTAGGTTAGATTTTAGATTTACGAAAGACATGGGCAGATACTGGTTCGGTAACTGGGTTGTTGATTGGTGAAACCAATTACCGCATAACGTGCTGGAGGTGGGGATCCTTTGATTGCTTCAAACGAGTGATGGACATGTATGTGAGTGGGATTGGGAGGTTACAAATAGGAGCTGCCTCGTATGGGCTAATAGGCATTCTACAGTTACCTTTATTCTTATGTTCTTATGTATATATGAAGGAGATTGGGTGGCTATAAATAGGTTCTAACTCGTATTGACCAATAAGCCTTCTGTAGTTAACTTCAATCATATTCTTATGTTATTACCCCTCCCGATTTTCGGAAGAAACAAATTAAAAACCATTGATATGAAGAAAGATTGAAAAAAAATTAATTTACATTCCCTAAAATTGTTCGTAATTGGAGAGTGCCGTAATTTATATGTTCAAGTGGATGAATGGGCATAACAAATGGATATTAATTTAATAGAGAGTTGAAAGTATGTACATCAAACAGAACAAGAAACAATTGGTGTACGTCGGATAACTTTAGATTTAAGAAAGATGTGGGGAAATACTGGTTCGGTAACAGGAATTGTCAATTTGTGGAGCCTAATATAATAGACCTAGGATCTTTTGAGTTTTTCAAGCGTACATTAGACATTTACATATAAGTTGGAAGATATTAAACGGAGCTGCAACGTATGAAACAATAGGCCTTTTGCAGCTTAATTGGTTCTCATCTTTTTATGTTCTTATGTAGTAAGGCATTAAATATGTCAATACATAATAGAACTCGAAACAATGGACATAAATTGGGCAAGTTCAGATTTAGTAAAGTTCCAATTAATTTTTTTTGGGGGGAGAGAGAGAGCTGAGGATTTGGGGAACCAATTAAAGGGTAACATAGTAGATTAAAGATCCTTGGATAGTTTAAATCAAAGGTTAGAAATTTATATGAACTAATATATACTTCTAAACTAATTTGAATTAGTTTAGATTTAGAAAAGACCTGAGTAAATATTGATTCGGTAACAGGGTTGTTGATTTGTATAGCATACGAACATAAGAACATAAGGTAACTGCTGAGGCCTACTGGCCCATACGAGGCAGCTCTTATTTATAACCACCCAATCCCACTCATATTCATATCCAACCCACGCTTCAAACAATCGAGGGACCCCACCTCCACTATGGTTCGTGGTAATTGGATCCACAAATCAACTACCCTGTCACCGAACCAGTATTAACCCAAGTCTTTCCCAAATCTAATCTTGTCCAATTCATACCCATTGTTTCGCGTTCTGTCTTGTGTTCATACTTTTAATACTCCAGTAATATCCGCTTTGTTATTTCCATTCATCTACTTGTAAACCTCTATCATGTCACCCTTAACTATTTGCCTTTCCAGTGAATGCAATTTAAGCTTTGTTAATCTTTCTTTGTATGAAAGATTTCTAATTTGGGGAATTAACTTTGTCATCCTATGCTGGACACGTTCAAGTGACTTTATATCCATTCTATAGTACGGCGACCAAAACTGAACTGCATATCTAAATGGGGCCTAACCAGAGCAAGATATAGCTTAGGAATAACACCAGGTGTCTTTTTACGAACGCTTCGATTAATAAATCCCAGTGTCCTGTTTGCCTTATTACGAACATTCATGCATTGATCCGTTGGTTTTAAATTCTTACTAATCATAACTCCCAGATCCCTTTCGCAATGCAACTTCGCAATCTCAACACCATCCAGCTCGTATCTTGTAACTCTATCATCATTACCTAGCCTCAAAACCTTACATTTATTAGCATTAAGCTGCATCTGCCAATCTTTTGACCATTTCAAAGCCCTATTTTGATCAACTAAACGAATAACTGAGTAACATAAAAGACGGAAGATCCCTTGATTGTTTCAAGCGTAGTTTAGACTTCTCGGCGTAATGACTGTATTTTTAACGTCACATTTATCTTAATTTATCTGCAGTGTTACTTAAGCTACTTCCTAAATCGACTTTAATGAATAATGTCTTTCTATTGGGAAAATTACACTGTGTATTCCGGTCACTTCACCTGTAACATGAGAAACTCTTGGTCACCACGATAAAACACGATCTAACGTCAACATATTTCATTACTTCTGATTCTCCCTGCTTGAGCAGATATTCTGGACTGCCTGTTGTAACCATGGCTGATTGCTCCGCAAGGTTCAGGTATTCCGACAGGAAGAAAAGGGTGCTGAAACTTAACACGGTGATTAAGGTTTCTCACATTAAGCTCTCCGAAATGCAAAAGAGAAAGTCAAATGGCTCTCTAAGGAAGTATGTGTGTACGATGAATACACTTATCGGTGCACGCATGGAGACTGAGATGGAAGCGCAAACTGTACCCAAGAGATTACTCTCGCCAATCGCCTCACCATCAAGACTCTCAGAATCCACGACCAGTCAATCCGGAATCTCGTCACCTAACTCCCTATTCAGGATGTCACCATCCATAGCTTCGCCTTCCATAATTTCGTTTCCTATATCAATGTCTTCCAGGATCTCATCTTCCAGGATCTCGCCTTCTATAACCTCGCCTATGACCTCGTCGTCTATAACCTCGCCATCCAGGATCTCACCTTCCACAACCACGTCTTCCATAACCTCACTGTCCAAGATCTCGCCTTCTGTAACCCTGCAATCCATGATCCATCCGTCAATATCGGCGTCGCCCAGGATCCAACCTTCCATATCCTCCCCGCCCAGGATACAACCATCCACATCGTCGCAGATCAGGATGCAAAAATATATATCCTCGTCGTCTAGGATGTCACCACCCATATCCTCGCCGCCCAGGATGCAACCATCCCCATCCACGCCACCCAGGATGCAAACATCCATATCCTCACCGCCTATGACGCCAACACTCATATCCTCGCCGCCCAAGATGCAACCATCCATATGCTCGTCGCTCAGGATTCCACCACCCATATCCTCGCCACCCAGGATTCAATCGTCCATATCCTCATCGCCCAGGAATCAAGTATCCATTTCGAGGCTCCCTGGATGCAAACATCTATATCGTCGCCACCCAGGATCATCCATAACCTCGCCGCCTAGAATCCATAAATCTAAAATCTTGCTGCTCAGGATCTAGCTATACATCATTTCCAATATTACCTGGTAATTGGTCGCTATTATCACCTCATGTTATTTCATTATAACATACGAAACTAATCCACTTAAAAATTTTAATAAAAAAACTTAAATAAACGTAAATATTTACATCGTTTTCATTTCTCAGAGTACATCATGGATTGCATCACCTCTATGCAAATGCATCAATGTTTCCTTCAGGTAAAACATACATCATAAAACTGCAGAAGGCCTATAGGCTCGAACGTGGCAACTCCTAGTTTTCTTAACACAAACTCATTTATACATGTTTAATCTACGCTTGAAAAAAAGGTGGGCATGCAAGCATGGGGCAAAAGACTGCAACATAGCCTTGGTGTCTGTCATCCCAAACTTTACGTTCGTTCTCACGAACATGGCAGGGGAGACCTGTGCTGAGCGGCTGCCGGCGCCTACAAGACAGGTGGACTGGATATGAACGGCCCTCCACAACCCCCCTTCTTCGACTCTTTCTAGGAACGCCTTCACGATACAACAGACTTCCTAAACGAGATAGTCAGCATCAGTGGTTCAGTTCCCAGAGGAGACTGACTTTTTCAGTGGATGTGGTATCGCTCTATCCGAGCACACAACAGATAGAAGCAGCCAAAGTGGTAGCAAACATCTTTGATGAAAACAGACATAAAAATTACACAACAACTACGAGACGCAGGAGTATGGAGGACGTCTCAAAAACAGTTATTGTAGGAAGTAATACTCCATGTAATGAAAGACACACACTCCTTCAATTTGATGGTAAGGCATATAGACATACGAAGGGCACTGAGGTAGGAGCGTCCAGTAGCGTAGCAATTGCAGACATCTTCATGCATGTAGTATTTGAAAGGGACAGATCCCACTGAAATGAATCCCCGTACCGGCAGTGTACTACAGATATGTAGATGATATCTTTGGAGTTAAGGTAGGCGGACTACCGCGTCTAGAGGGTTTCTTTGCTTGGGCGAACACAGTCCACGGAAACATAAAATTTACCCCATAACACCAAAATAAATTTCCTGGACATCCTAGACACGATACCCTTTACCCTAGCTAGACGACCTGTGGAAGATGTTCAGGCACAGAGAAAACGCTGAACCACTGCTAGGAAACTTAGCGCAAGACCAGAACACAAATTGTCACGCCCCCTGCCCCACTGTTGGAGGATAGGAGATGGATCCTCCTGACCTGTGTTGTTTCCTGGTTTCGTGTGGAAACTATAACAGAAACTCAAAGACATTTGGACCTGGTTAGCAAAAGCTTTGTTAAAGTCAGGGTACACAACATCACAATATTTACCACTATCAACTGCCTCAACTATGCTGGAATAAAATGAGTGCAAATTTGCTAAACATGAACTGCCAATATATCCGTCTATAGAATGGATAGATGGAACGCGTCCAGCGTGGAATGAAAAAATTTATCCCCCAAATTAAAAATATATCATATGAAGAAAGATTAACAAAGCTTAAATTGCTTAAATCTGGAATGGCGAAAAATTAGGTGTGACACGATATAGGTTTTCAAGTGTATGAATGGACAAAACAAAGTGGATATTAATATGGTATTAAAAGTATCAACACGAGTCAGACCACGAAACAGTGAGTATAAATTGTTAAAATATAGGTCAATTTAAGTTAGATATAAGATTTAGGAAAGACCTGGGTATATACTGGTTCGGGTTGTTGATTTCTGAAACCAATTTCCGCATAACTTGGTGGAGGTGGGGATCCCTTGATTGCTTCAAACGAGAGTTGGACATGTATGTGAGTGGGATTGGGTGGTTACAAGTAGGAGCTGTGTTATAAATGGGATGTTCTGATATGGGGGATCTAGTATTATATGGAGCAGGGTCAGCAGTTAGAATCAGGAGATATCACCATTAAGGGAGATCATAAAGGCCCGGCCCCCAATAAAATAAAAACAGTGTTAACTATTTGGCTTCAAGAAAATGTCAGCCTAGAGGTAGATCATTGATCTCCTACACAGGAAGAATGGATACTCCTTTAAAACTAACTTATTTATTAAACCCTCTTAACAATCCCCCATATATATTAAATAATAACAAATATTACTTTACCACATTATCTTATGTTAAAAGCCTTGGTCCACTTAGACAGGATACAAGGTTTTACAATTGGACAAGCTAGGGTAAAGTCTACTAGTGAAGAACTTGAATCATGAGGCAGCTAGGGTAGTGAGCCCACGTGGAGTACCCTAACACAACACAACACGTAGGGGGTACCCAAAGCACTGGCTGATACTACCCACTATCTACACAAGTCTTACAATTCCAGAGTAGGCACGGTTATACACAAAGTACTTATCTTAGTAGTTACAGGAACTTAGTAAGGTAAGGGAAAGGGAGAAGGAGAAGAATCGAGGCAGAGCTCCCACAGGTAGATTATTACACCTCACAGCATGAACAGAGAAGGACGCCGCAGCCTCCTACATGAGCTCTCCCCAGTCATTGCCGGGGAGACAACAGCAGATCGTGCCGCTTGTAAACGTTACAAATCTTCATTGACGTAAAACTGGTTGCCTTAATAGTTCTGTTATAAAAAGTTGGCTGCTATGTGGGGTCTAGTATTATTATGGAGTAGGGTCAGCAGTTAGAAATAAGATGTATCCTAAGTAATGGAGATCTTAAAGGCCTGGCCCCCAATAAAATAAACAGTGATAATTAACTGGCTACAAGACAATATCAGTCTAGAGGTAGATCATTGATCTCCTACACAGGAAGAATGGATACTCCTTTAAAACTAACTTATTTATTACCCCCTTAATAACCCCCCATATACATTCACAACAATAACAATAATTACATTACCACACTATCTTACGTTAAAAGCCTTGGTCCACATAAGCAGGATACAAGGTTTTACAGAGAGCACAAGCTAGGGTAAAGTCTACAATGCAAGGGCCACTAGCAAGGACTCTAGGTAGCTTACTGGTACTACTGGAGCCCACGTGTTTCCACTGGACCCCCCCCCCCCTTAGAGTAACTTAGCAATATAAACATTAGTGATCACCTAATTAATTAAAACACAGTAATACTCTACACATTAGAACACACTTATGCCAGAAAATATGAACACAACTCAGTACTTATCTTAGTAAAATAGACACAGAAATAGGTAAGGGAGAGAAGCAGGAGGAAGGGGAGAGGGATGTAGAGATCTTAACACCACGACGCCAGCTCAGAGAAGGGCGCCAGCATCGATGCTCAGCTTTCTCCATCTCACTCGCTGCCGGCCGACTACTCAGCTAATAGATAATAGGTAATCGTACCGCAGCCCTATATCCAAGTTTACTCAGATTTACTTTACTAATAATTTCTAATCATTAGTAAACATAGTTGATGCCTTTATTATTAATTAATAATACTTAATTGTTAACTTAGTTCTTAGTTCTCTTAAGTGTCACTCGCTGAGACTTAGTTCTCGGTAATGGACCAATACAGTCCATTACCACATGAGAAAATGGTTCCTCCGGCACGACAATAGGCCTTAGAGGAGCTTTAAGTGGTGTCTGGTTTGGTTTCCCAACAAGTTGACAAGCAATACATGCATTAAAAAATTTTGCTACATCACTTTTCAGCTTGGGCCAGAAAAAATACTTTAAGATTTTGTGATAAGTAATATTAAACCCTTGATGTCCCCCCATAGGATCATCATGAGCAGCTGACAAATCTCTATAGCAGGTCGACAACATAACCTGGTGGACTACCTCCCACTCATTTAACAAGGGAGCACTCTGGGGTCTCCATTTTCTCATCAAAATCTGATCATTGTAGTAGTACCCAGTTGCTGCGTTTACAATTTCCTCCTTAGAGATGGCTACTTCGTGGCATTCTGCAAGACTGGGGGCAGCTTTCTGTTACTCACTTAAGAAGGCGTCTAGGCCTTGGTCAGATGCCATTGGCCGAGGCTCAACAGTGTTCTCCTCCTCACTACTCTCGGTAGGCGACGGTGGCAGGCTCTCCACAATGTCCTCAGCCAGCACAGGGCTGCCCTTACATTTAAGTCCCATAGACCTGGTCACCGAGCACGCAGGATACACAACATTATCCTCTGCAGCGGGTAGATCGAGGGAAACCTTAGGGGTAGGCAACATAATAGGCAATCTGGAGTCCACTACCTTATCCCCTGATAAATAATTACCCAATATTACATCAACATTAGGGAAAGGTAGATACGAAGTGACTCCGACTGTACACACACCCTTGTGGAAATCAGATTCCAGGGTAACCTTACGGAGGGGTACCGCTCGAGTAAGAACATAAGAACAAAGGCAACTGCAGAAGGCCTATTGGCCCATACGAGGCAGCTCCTATTTATAACCACACAATCCCACTCATATACATGTCCAACCCACTCTTGAAACAATCGAGGGACCCCACCTCCACAATGCTACGCGGCAATTGGTTCCTCAAATCAACAACCCTGTTACTGAACCAGTATTTACCCAAGTCTTTCCTAAATCTAAACTTATCTAATTTATACCCATTGTTTCGTGTTCTGTCTTGTGTTGATACTTTTAATACCTTATTAATATCCCCTTTGTTATGTCCATTCATCCACTTATATACCTCTATCATGTCACCCCTAACTCTTCGCCTTTCTGGTGAATGCAACCTAAGCTTAGTTAATCTTTCTTCATATGAAAGATTTCTAATTTGGGGAATTAACTTAGTCATCCTACGCTGGACACGTTCAAGTGAATTTATATGCATTCTATAATATGGCGACCAAAACTGAACTGCATAATCTAAATGGGGCCTAACTAGAGCAAGATATAGCTTGAGAACCACACCAGGTGTCTTGTTACTAACGCTGCGATTAATAAATCCGAGTGTCCGATTAGCCTTATTATGAACATTCATGCATTGATCCTTTTGTTTTAAATTCTTACTAATCATAACTCCCAGATCCCTTTCGCAATCCGACTACGCAATCTCAACACCATCTAGCTCATATCTTGTAACTCTATCATCGTTACCTAGCCTCAGAACTTTACATTTATCAGCATTAAACTGCATCTGCCAGTCCTTTGACCATTTCAAAACCCTATCTAGATCAACTTGAAGTGATAGAGAGTCCTCCTCCGAATTAATTTCCCTACCGATTTTCGTATCATCGGCAAATTTGCAAATGTTGCTACTCAAACCTGAATCTAAATCATTTATATATATTATAAACAACAGAGGTCCCAAGACAGAGCCTTGAGGCACTCCACTTAGGGGGTAATGTATGTAGGGGGTAATGTAATGTATGTAGGGGTAATGATGTTGGGAGAGTTAGAAGTGAGGAACTAATACTGAAATTCAAGACAGCAATAGAATTAGTTAGGAGCAAGGGAGGAATCCCGATCATATGTGGCATTCTTCCAAGAAAGGGAGTGGGAAATGAATGGTTGTCGAGGGCACTTGGTGTCAATTGCAGGCTGGAAAGATATTGCAAATCTAATGCAATATCTTATATCGACAACTGGGAAAAATTCTATGGAAGAAATGAAATGTATGCTCGGGATGGGGTGCATCTATCGAGAGCTGGGGTGTTGC
>WNGS01003825.1:0-10802 GCA_020271785.1 Procambarus virginalis
TATTAACCCTGAAACCGCTAGGGGCCCAAATGGAATTCACACCCACAGGTGCAACAAAAAAAAATAATCCAAAAAATTCTTTCGTCGTATAGAAGTGTTTATTTTTGTTCCTGATCACGGAAAAAATAACAAAAAAATCGTAGGTGGCATATTTTAGCCGCAGTAGGGTAGGGAAGTGTGGCAAAAAAGGGGCGTTGGCAGAGCCTTCGCCAGACGAGGTCTACTCCGCCCGAGCTGTCAGACGGCAGTTGCCACAAATATATTATTACCTAATTATTTCAATGTCTCTGATTGATTTTTTTCTTATTTTTTTGCAGTAATATTATTCCATACAGTGAATTGTGGTATATTTATATTATAAAATGTGTGAACCATCGCTGTGCTCAAAATTATGGTGTGCATATAAGTGATTCAATTATTATGTTTATAAAACAATAAACAAATAGTTTTGCTGTTGTTACACTATACACAGGTTATATATAAGTATCTGCATGTTTTGTTCACCATAACGAACCACTAAGTTGGTCTTGCGAGTCAAAAAGCAACGAGGAGTGGCCGCCACACACCAGCGAGCCACTCACTGTCACTCCCTCCCTCAACACCACCTCACTCGCCCTCATTCACCTCCCACAATACTGTTTTTGCATTTATTCACTATACACAGACATTATATATACGTATTTACATGTTTTGTTCACCATAACTGTACATCTAAGCTTGTATGGTGAGAAAAGGCACAAAGATGTAGCTACTCCACAGTCAGCTGATCGGCAGCCACCCTCAAGGCCAGACGCACTAATATTTCTCCTCCAACAATATTGGTTGTGGTGTTATTATGCTATATACACACATTATATGTAAGTATCTACCTGTTTTATTCACCATACTTGTACAAATAAGCTGGTATGGTGCCCAAAGACCATAGTGGCTACCAGTAAACAACATGCCAAGTCGTGCAGACGACGCTCCTCCCTCACCAAAATGGCAGCTCCCAACCTACTCCTCTCGCTGTTATCTCACACTATACACACGTTATATATAAGTATCTACATTTGTGTTCACCATAGCAAACCACTAAGCTGGTATGGTGAGTGCAGTCCATAAATGGTGGCCACACACAGTCAGAAGACGACGCCCACAACCCTCCCTCCACAGCCATACTCCTCCCTCCATCGAGCACAGTGCAAAATATCACCACAATCAAGCTGTTATCAGAATCCTGGTCAGTTTTATCAAAGTCAGGGGGCTTCAGTAATACTATCACTGCTAAATAATAGCAGTATCATTTATATTATGGCATTTGTAGGCGATGCTGTGGTCACAAGCTGAACAGCGGTGCTGTGAGCTCGTGCTGCGTGCGCCACCCTTGGTGGCATGCTCAATACTGACGCTCTCACACCTAAGAATGTTGAGCTGGATTATTTTTCTAGGTGGCATCTGGCAACTATCGGTCGTGGCTCTACTATAGCTGCCCCTATCCCAGGCGGGGCGTTTAAATTATAGCGCTAGACACGAAATCATATATAAATGATGTGCGTGGTTTTGGTTTTGTCACTGATATCATTATATATGATATGCGCGGTTTGAAGGCTAATTGTAAACTGTGATAGAAAGACAGTTTTCCACAACTCTATCCCAATATCGTAAGCTTATGGATCACTTGTGCGGTTCACTTGTGTGGTCCACTTGTGTGATTGAACGTGTCATATAGGGGAACTATTAACCCTTACACTGCTCAGGGGTCCTGGGGACATTTACACCCCTGTGCGCAAGAAAAAAAAATTCAAATTTTTTTTTCGTCTTCTAAACACGTTAATTTGTGTCCCCTGACACAATAAAAAAAATCGTAGGTGACATATTTTGGGCGCAATTGACCGAGGAAGTCTGGCAAAAAGTGGGCGTTGACAGAGCAGTCGTCAGGGCCGGTCAGCGTCACCTGCGCTGACAGGTGGGAGTTGCCACAAAGATATTATTACCTAATTGTTTCAATGTCTCCGATTGATTTTTTTAAATTTTTTTTGCAGTAATATTATTCAATAGTGTGTATTGTAATATATTTATGTAATAAAAGTGGTGAATAATCGCTATACTCAAAAGTATGGTGTGCATATTTGTGATTCTATTATTATGTTTATAAAACAATAAACAAATAGTTTTGCTGCTATTACACTCTATACACAGGTTTTATATAAGTATCTGCATGTTTTGGTCACCATAACGAACCACTAAGTTGGTATTGAGAGTCGAAAAGCAACGAAGAGTTACCGCCACACACCAGCCAGCCACTCGCTGCCACTCCCTCAACACACGCACTAAACTTTCTTCCCCAACAATACCATTTGTGGTGTTATTACACTATATACAGACGTTATATGTAAGTATGTATATATTTTGTTCACCACAACTGTACAGCTAAGCTGATTTAGTTAGTTCAGGCACTAAGAGTCATCGCTATACACGGCTGGCGGCTCCCTCACTCATTCAAGATCACACGCACTAAACTTTCTCCCCCAACAATACTGTTTGCAGTGTTATTACCTCTATATGCACATATTATATATAAATATCTACATGTTTTATGCACCGTAACTGTACACCTAGGCTTGTAGTGCGCCCAGAGAGCATAGTAGCCACCCTCTAAACAGCTAGACAAATCTTGCAGACGACGTCACCTCCGTCACCCAAATGGCTCCTCCCAGCATAATCCTTTTGGTGTTATTACACTAATACACACATTATATATAAGTATCTACATTTGTGTTCACCATAGAGAACCACTGAGCTGGTATGGTGAATGTAAACAATAATAGGTGGCCACAGTCAGTAAACGATGCTGTCTCCCTCCCTCTCTCAGCATCACTCCTCCTACAGCACTAATTATTACAACAATCCTGCTATTATCACAACCATGGTTACTTATATCACAGTCAGGGGTCATCTGTAATATTGTCATCGCTAAATAATAACAATTATATATTTATTTTGACATTTTTCGGCGATGCTGTGGTCACAAGCTGAACAGCAATGCTGCTCGCTCTTGCTGCGTGCACCAGCCTTGGTTGCTCCAACAGTACTGTGCCTCTCACACCTGAGAATATTGCCCACAATTTTTTTTTTTAAATGGCGTCTGTTTACAAGAGCCCTGAGGAAGCTAATGTGAACCCCGTGTAGCTGCGGGCCATTTGAATCGAGCCTGGCACCCTATGGCGTATATATACGCCATGCGCACCGTGGGACATGTTACTCAGGGCGTATATATACGCCATGCGCAGTTTAAGGGTTAATTGTAATCTGTGATAGAATGAGACAGTTTTCCACAACTCTGTGATCTCTGTCCCAACATCGTAAGCTTGTGGACCACTTGTGCGGTCCACTTGTGTGATCGAACTTGTCATATGAGGGAGTTATTAATTGTAATCTGTGATAGAATGGGAAAATTTTCCACCAGTCTGTGAACTCTGTCTGGACATCGTAAGCAAATCCGAACATTCCCTGCTTTGGCGAACCATTGTTTGTCGAACCGGGTGAGTAAATCCGGCCTGAAAAGTGTGCGAACTAGCCAGAGATTCGTTGAATCGGCGTACGTTGAATCGAGGCTGTACTATATAGTCAACTGTAATTGTGAGTACAGATTAGGCTAGTACTCAGTTGACACTAACTAAAGTCCCTAAACTTACCTAAATAAATGGTTTAAATTTATAACCTAAGTAGAGGACTAAGCTAATTGTTATAACTCACTAATTCTTAGTGGAGTTACTCTAGCTAAATTGTGAGCAGTAATGTACTCGAATTAACATTGTGAGCTGTATTGAGCTCGAATTAACATTGGGAGCTGAGGTGAGCTCACCCTGTAACAGGGTGAGCTAGATTGAGCTCGTTAACAGTGAGCTATATTGAGCTCGAACTAACGAGGTGGAGTATTATAGCGTTCAATTATTATGGCGAGCAATATTGAGCTCGAATTCGCATGGGGAACAATAAAGCACTCAATTATTACGTTAATTCATAGGTGAGCTCTAAGATAAGCTCGGGTTATTAGTGCAAGATCCTTGTTGAAGCACGGATCCTTGCTAAGCACGGAATCTAAGCAGATTCTCTGGTGAGCAGTGCTCGAATTAGCGCGGGGAGCATTGTAGCGTTCAATTATCATGGCGAGCAGTGCTCATATTAACATGGAGGAACATTAAAGCGCTCAATTGTTACGCTAACTCAGTGTGAGTTATATTGAACTCGAATTAACGAGGTAGAGCATTGTAGCATTCAATTGTCATGGTGAGCAGTGCTCGTATTAGCATGGGGAACATTAAAGGGCTCAAATACTATGTTAACTCAAAAGTGAGCTATATTGAGCTCATTAAGCATGTTAAGTAACAACGCTGATGGTTTAATGATAATACGTTAAACGAAAGGAAACCTAAGGTTGCTGGAAATTTAATTACTGCCACGATTAATCCTATTCAAAGATAATTTGTAACATTTTCCCAACCTAAACATTTCACAGGTTATTAGTTCTCTGTAGATTCATTTACGTATTGGTAAGTTTGCAAGTTTGTTCGTGCTGCGCTCCTACAATAATTAAGCAGAAATGAAAAAAAAACAGCTCAAACAAAAATTGATGCAAGTATTTTTCACTAACTCTTAGTGCAGAAAACATTGAATTAATAAGGTTTTCTTGGCAAACCTTAAGCGCAGGTATTTTGGACCTTGGTCCCAGTGAATTTATAATTATAGAAGTTGCTTGATGACTTCATAGTATTGCTAAATTCAGGAAATGCTAGATGCATTGGGTGCTAGATTCTCTAACCTAATATTATTGATTACCTAGGGAGTGCTAGATTCTCTAGCCTAATATTATTAATTACCTAGGGAGACTGAGTGTGGTCAATTATTACTTGTCAAGAATAATTCTAGGTCTGCAGTGGATTCAATGGCTTGGTCGCTGTGACTTGTACTTGTTTAGGTACGGACCACTGGTTTTCCACTGAGAGCTATGAAACATCTCGGCGAATACTAATTGTACTACATTCAATCTGGGTTTATTACTCAGCTGTGTTACTCATTTTAGCTTGCTGCTGGAGAATTGATTTACTGCTGACTAATTTATTATTGTTGGCAGGCTTAGGCTTGTTCACATTCAGAACTTTACCGGTAAGTAAGTAGCCACCTGCAGATTGGAGCATATTCATGCCCAATCGTTTAACATGTCCAGTTATGAACTGGTAATAGTAGTCTGCTCCCACTAGTACATTTACATTGTTAAGGCGGTCAGACGTTAACTTGTCTGCCAAAGTAATTTCACGTTCCTGCAGGAAGTGGGCTGTGTACCCCAGACCCTTAATATTTAGGTCAAAAGGTATTTGATCTACAACAATGGCTTGGATAGCCTTGACATGACTACCTAGTCGTACAAGCGGTTGAACTACTGTGTATTCATGGGGTCCTCGATTTATCATGAACCCTGACAGGTTTAATTTTACCTGTCTGATTGGTTGTAAATTGAGTACCTCTGCCGCTTTCTGAGTAATGAAAGTTCTCTGGGATCCTTGATCAAATTATCCACGAGTGGTGATCTTGGCTCCTTTGTTCTTTACTTGAAGTTGGGCAGTGGGCAAGGTTGCATCCACTTGAGATGCTGGTGAAATTACGCTGTACACTTCTCGCACCTTGCAGCACTGTACTGGTGTAGATTCTCTACCTCCTATTCTACTATTGACATAATTTGTCTTGACAAATTTGCACAATGCAGCATGATGCTTGCCCCTTCTACACCTATTGCAGGTGTTCAGTGGGGTGTCACAGCTATTAACAGTATGTGATTTGAGACACCTAGTACATTTGTGTAACTGTTTGAGTTGTCTGACTCTTGTGTCTCTATTAGGGTAATTAGTACATTTGTACAGAGAATGTTTTTGATTGCAAAACAAGCATGATCCCCATCCTACAGCTCGTTTAGGGGTTACCTGTTTAGGTAAAACAGTAACTGCAGGTTGTGATGATTTTGCTGCTTGCATTTGCTTGTTATTTATTCTCTTGGGAGTACTTGGTGTACTCTGGGGAGCAATTACTGGGCTCTTGGGAGTGCTCTTTGGACTATTGGGTCTCTTAGGAGCACCTGTGGGGCTCTTGGGCCTTACTGATGAATCAGTATTTAACTTATTGTTATTACATCGATTATTAGTACCCTTATTACCTAGTGACAGTGTCACTTTAGGAGTTTCAGGTAAGGAAACTGATGTGGGTACAGTTTCGGTGCATTCAGAAGAGGCATTAAGTGCCTGGTTTGCTGATTGATTGCTTATATTGCTCAAACCTGCAAATATATCCTGCATTGACAGGACATTACCACTCTGGTATACATATAATTTATTGAGTGTGTCACCAGACAATTTTCTCTGGATGATAATTTTAATCATCCACTCAGCAATTGGGTGATCCACCTCTTTACTGAAGGAATTTAACAGTGACTCAAGCTGAAAACAAAAGCTTGTAAAGAGTCAACTGATTGTTCTGGTGGAGATAAATCTAGTAATTGGTGTACAAGGTTTATAACAGTCTTCTCATTGTTAGCACTTGCTCTAGAAGGCTGGTGTGAGTAATTATGACTATTACTTGTGTTACTCAAGGCTTCTTGCTTAGCCTCAGTTTTAACCCTCAAACTGCTAGGGGGCCCAAATGGAATTCACACCCACAGGCGCAACAAAAAAAATCCAAAAAATTCTTTTGTCTTATAGAAGTTGTGACGGTAACGTGTTGGAAATGGTGGTCGGCAGTCTTCCAAATAGCAGATGTCAATGCTGGGCCACATATATGTAAGTTATAAAAAAAAAAGGAAAAAAAGAGTGACTGCTTGTCTGATAATCTGTGGTAAGGTAAGGTAAGATACACGAAAAACACAAATATAAAAAATGCACTTTACTTAATCTAGAAAACAAAATAAAATAAAGACAATTCCTTGGCATTTAAAATAACGTAAAAGTAAAACACGTAAAAATATATATAACAAACTGAAAAGGGGGGAACTGGTTACGTTAACAGGAATACAAAGATAAATGGTGCTGGGAATATATGAGCAAGCTATCAACCTCTATTTGATCACACAAGGTGAGTCAAGTAGGTGTTCACAGCAAGAGCACTAGATATATTCTGACTGGTAGGGCTGCCAGTGACTCCAACATTGCCTGGGCTAGCAACGTGGTTGGAGGAGGACTGAAGGTGGTGTGTTCTCGAACGGCCAACGAGAATGCAGGACGGCCGCAAGTCGGTAGTTTGGCTGGGAGTAGCAGTTGGCGGGTCGACCAGGTGTGCAGGAGTGGGGGGAGGGGGAGTTGCAGGTGCGTGGCTGGTCTCGATATATACATTTAAGCCACTGAATAACGTATCTTGAATATTGTGTTGAACGTGATGCTAGCAGAAAGAGCAGGCTAAATCTCTGGGAAGAGATTATTGTCACAACTCTCCCCCGAAGCCTGCGGTTCTGGTGGAGTCACGTTCACGGGAGGTAGAGTGGGAGGTGGAGCTGCCTCTACCTCATGCACTCTGGAGAGGGCATCAGCGATGATATCAGGCCCCTTAACCCTCAAACCGCACATATCATATATAAATGATATCAGTGACAAAACCAAAACCGCGCACATCATTTATAAATGATTTCGTGTCTAGCGGTATAATTTAAACGCCCCGCCTGGGTTAGGGGCAGCTATAGTACAGCCACGACTGATAGTTGCCAGATGCCACCTAGAAAAAAAATCCAGCCCAACATTCTTGGGTGTGAGAGTGTCAGTATTCAGCCAGCCACCAAGGCTGGCGCACGCAGCACGAGCTCACAGCACAGCTGTTCAGCTTGTGACCACAGCATCGCCTACAAATGCCAAAATATAAGTGATACTGCTATTATTTAGCAGTGATAGTATTACTGAAGACCCCTGATTTTGATAAAACTGACCAGGATTCTGATAACAGCGTGATTGTGGTGATATTTATCGCTGTGCTCGATGGAGGGAGGAGTACGGTTGTAGAGGGAGGGTTGTGGGCGTCGTCTTCTGACTGTGTGTGGCCACCATTTATTGACTGCACTCACCATACCAGCTTAGTGGTTCGCTATGGTGAACACAAATGTAGATACTTACATATAACGTGTGTATAGTGTGAGATAACAGCGAGAGGAGTAGGTTGGGAGCCGCCATTTTGGTGAGAGGAGCGTCGTCTGCAGGAATTATCATGTTGTTTACCTGTGACCACAAAGGGGCTTTGGCACCATACCAGCTTATTTGTACAAGTATGGTGAATAAAACAGGTAGATACTTATATATAATGTGTGTATATAGCATAATAACACCACAACCAATATTGTTGGAGGAGAAATATTAGTGCGTGTGGCCTTGAGGGCGGCCGCCGATCAGCTGACTGTGTGAGTAGCTACGTCTTTGTGGCTTTACTCACCATACAAGCTTAGATGTACAGTTATGGTGAACAAAACATGTAAATGCGTATATATAACGTCTGTGTATAGTGAATAAATGCAAAAACAGTATTGTGGGAGGTAAATGAGGGTGAGTGAGGTGGTGTTGAGGGAGGGCGTGGTACTGCAAAAAAACTAAGAAAAAATCAATCAGAGACATTGAAATAATTAGGTAATAATATATTTGTGGCAACTGCCGTCTGACAGCTCGGGCGGAGCAGACCTCGTCTGGCGAAGGCTCTGCCAACGCCCCTTTTTTGCCACACTTCCCTACCCTATTGCGGCTAAAATATGCCACCTACGATTTTTTTGTTATTTTTTCCGTGATCAGGGAACAAAATAAACACTTCTATAAGACAAAAGAATTTTTTGGATTTTTTTTTTGTTGCGCCTGTGGGTGTGAATTCCATTTGGGCCCCTAGCGGTTTGAGGGTTAATGTAACAGATCTTCAGATTGAAGCCTTGAAGGTATAAAGCCCATCGCAGCAGACGTTGGTTATTGAATTGGGCTTGATGTAGGAATCTTAGAGGGTTGTGGTCCGAATAGATGGTAGTGGACCTAGCACCGTGCAGATATGGTGTAAAGTGTTGCAAGCTCAGGACGATGGAGAGGAGTTCCTTTTCTATAGTGCTGTAGTTTTTCTGATGAGGCTTCAACTTGTAGCTGTAGTAGCTGACAGGTAGAACCTCCTCGCCTCGTTGCTGCATTAAGACACTCCCGATGCCGGTACCACTGGCGTCGACGTGGAGGATGAAAGGCTTCTTGATATCTGGTGAGGCGAGAATAGGATTAGAACAGAGGAGGAATTTGAGTTGTTCGAAGGCAACGGTTTGCTCCCTGGTCCAATTATACCGTTGCTTGGGACTGGTTAAGGTGATTAAGGGGGTTGCAACAGTGCTAAAATTCTTCACAAACCAACGGTAATAAGAAGCAAGACCAAGGAAGCGCAGAAGTTGCTTCCTGGTAGTAGGCTGTGGATACTGTTGGATGGCTTGAATATGGATATTTAACGAAGCTAGGCTGCCACTCCCTATAACATGACCCAGATACCGCACTTTACCTTTCGTGAAGGTGGACTTGCCCAGATTGGTGGTGAGGCCGGCTTTCAGGAGCTTGTAGAACAATCGTTGTAGCTGGAGCAGGTGTTCGCTCCAGGTGTTGGATGCTACAACGATATCATCCAAATAGGCGTAGATGTTGTCCAAGCCCTGGATGACGCGGTTGACAGCTCTCTGAAAGGAGGCCGGGGCATTGCAGAGTCCAAAGGGAAGGCGGTTGTACCTGAAAAGCCCGAAAAAGTTATAAAGGCAGACAGTTCCTTAGCTCGCTCCGTTAAACAAACCTGATAATAGCCCTTGAGTAAGTCTACCTGAGATAGGTAGCGGGCATTACCAATGGCATCAAGGATATCGTTGATCCGGGGTAATGGGTAGGCGTCCTTAATGGTGACGCTGTTTAATTTCCTATAGTCCGTGCAAAGACGGATCTTACCGTGAGGTTTGGGAACCAAGATGCATGGTGAGGCCCAGGGGGACTCACAGGGGGTAGCCAGTCCATGGTCCAAGAGGTACTGTACCTCAGCACGCATGACTTCCGTTTTGCTAGGGCTGATTCGGTAGAACGGCTGGCGAATCGGCTGGGTGTCAGGTAGCAGTTGGATGTCGTGTCGAGTCACAGTACACTCTTGGGGATCATCTCGAAACAACTCCTGATGTTCTCTGATGAGTTTGATGAGTGAAGCACTATTATTGTCCTGAAAATGATTGTGAAGGTCAGTAAGGATTTCCGAATTAGAAAGCGCTGTCTCAGTGTCAGTGTTTTCGGAAGGAGAAGCAGGGAAGGTCTCACTGTGGCTGTATGGACCTGTAAATGAGGTGAAGTTGGTTAACACAGTGGGAGGAACCCCATGATAGAGCTTGAGCAGATTGATGTGGCACAGCTGGGTCTTCCGCCGCCTATCGGGGGTCTCGAGAACGTAGTTGAAGTTGTTCCGGCACTCCTTAACACGGTAGGGTCCTGAGAACCTGTTCTGCAAAGGAGAACCTGGGATAGGGAAATAGGCAAGAACTAAGTCTCCCGGTTTAAACTTCCTTACTTGGCAGTGCTGGTCGTAACGAGTCTTCATCCTCTCTTGGGCTTTCTGTAGGTTGTTGCTAGCAAAGGAATGGACCCTCTCTAGAATGTGTCGGAGGTTTTGAAGATACTGGGGCACATTCTGATGCTCACTGAAGGTGGCATCACGTAGAGAATCCTTGAAAGCCTTGAGAGGTGTACGGCATTTACGTCCGTAGAGCATCTCATAAGATTTCAGAAGTCTTCCCAATGAGTCGCTAGGAGTATCTC
>WNGS01003825.1:22205-35173 GCA_020271785.1 Procambarus virginalis
CACTTAGTGGCATGTCGTTGCACCTTTTCCAGTTTGTTGATGTGCTCTTCAAGATATGGGCACCATACAACCGCTGCATATTCCAGCTTTGCTCTAATAAAAGTCGTGAACAATTTCTTTAGTATTTCTCCATCCATGTAATAAAAGCAATTCTGAGGTTAGAAAGTGTAGCATAGCTCCTCGCACAATGTTCTTAATGTGGTCTCAGGTGACAGTTTTCTATCTAGAACCACCCCTAGATCCCTTTCTTTGTCAGAATTCTTAAAGATTTCTCGGTATTTATAGGTTGTGTGGGGTCTATGTTCTCCAATTCCACATTCAATAACATGGCATTTATTCACATTAAATTCCATTTGCCAAGTGTTGCTCCATATACTTGTTTGTCCAGGTCTTCTTGGGGCATGACAATCATCTAGGTTTCTATCTTCCCTATTATCTTAGCATCATCAGCAACATGTTCAGTAATCTGTATTCCCACTGGTAGATCGTTTATGTAGACAATGAACATTACCGTGCAAGAACTGAACCCTGTGGTACTTCCACTCATGACATTTCTCCATCCGATACCTTGCCTCTGATTACGCCCTCATTTTTCTGTCAGGAAATTTTCATCCATGTTAGTAGCTTACCTGTCACCCCTCCAATATGTTCCAGTTTCCAGAACAACCTCTTATGTGGAACTCTGTCGAAAGCCTTTTTTAGGTCCAGATAGATTCAGTCAACCCAACCATCTCTTTCCTGTAAAATCTCTGTGGCTCGATCATAAAAACTGAGTAAGTTCATTACACAGGATCTTCCAGTTCGAAAACCATGCTGTGTGTCTGATATTATATTGTTTTCCTCCAGGTGTTCTACCCATTTAGTTTTAATTATTTTTTCCAATATTTTGACTATTACACTTGTCAATGATACCGGTCTATAATTAAGGGGGTCTTCCCTGCTTCCACTTTTGTAAATTGGAACTATGTTAGCCTTTTTCCACACACCAGCTACAACTCCTGTAAACAGGGATGCATGAAAAATCAGTTGAAGAGGAATGCTGAGCTCAGGTGCACATTCTCTCAGAACCCAAGGTGAAACTCCATCTGGACCAACTGCTTTATTCTTATTTAGCTCCTTGAACAATTTTTCCACTTCGTCTCTAGACACCTCAATGTGCTCTATGTTGTTCTCTGGAATTCTTATTGTATCTGGTTCCCTGAAGATTTCATTTTGTACAAACACAGTTTGGAACTTTTCGTTTAATGTTTCACACATTTCATTTTCATTTTCTGTGAATCTATTTCCCATTTTCAATCTGAATATTATCCTTTACCTGCAATTTGTTGTTTATGAATTTATAGAATAGACCTGGTTCTGTTTTACATTTGTCTGCAATCCCTTTTTCAAAATTTCTTTCTTCCTCTCTCCTCACTGCCGTGTAGTTGTTTCTCGCATCTTTGTATCGCTGGTATGTTTGGGGGTTTGGCCTCTTCCTGTATTGATTCCATTTTTGTGTCTTTTGGTCTCTGGCCCTCTCGCAACTCCTATTGAACCAATCCTGTTTCCTAGTTCTGCTTCTCTGTTTTGGTATAAATTTTTCTGTGCCTTTATCACATATTTCACAAAACTTGACATACATCTCATTCACTTCCTTGCCTAGCAACAAGTCTGTCCAATTATACTGTACTCACTAAAAAATTTTCTAAGGTTGCCATAATGTCCTCTCCTATAGTCAGGTTTTTCAATTGCATCGACTGTCATATTTTCTTCCAGATTATAACGCATTGCATACTTTATTCCCAAAAAGACATGGTCACTTTTACCCAAGGGAGAAGGTGGTGCATGACATTTGTTGCCTGAACGTGCTCGTGTCCACCCAAGCTACTGATCATGATATGAGGGTTATCTTGAGGTTATCTTGATATGATTTCGGGGCTCTAAGTGTCCCTGCGGTCCGGTCCTCGACCAGGCTTCCACCCCCAGGAAGCAGCCCGTGACAGCTGACTAACACCCAGGTACCTATTTTACTGCTAGGTAACAGGGGCATAGGATGAAAGAAACTTTGCCCATTGTTTCTCGCCGGTGCCTGGGATTGAACCCAGGACCACAGGATCACAAGTCCAGCGTGCTGTCCGCTCGGCCGACCGGCTCCCTTCTGGGTGCAAGCAGCTGCTGCATTGCATGATAGGTTCAGGTTGCTGCAACACGCTAGGTTGGTTGCATCCCCGGATGCCCCAAGACTGGCCCATTTTGGTTTTAGGGACCCATACTTGGGGGTAGGAGTCACTTCGACTTTGGTTCCGTTCGCCCCTCCTCGTCCTTCCCCTTCCATTGTACATCCGGTTCCTTCCCACCTTGATTCCGGCTCCGAAACGTCTGAGGGTTTCAGAGTCGGGGCAGGGTCTTGTTGGTGTTCAGACTCGAGTGGTCTCGGGGGAGTCCCCTTCTGGGGTTGCGGCATAGACATTTGAGTCTGGTTCTCCAGCCGGAGCTTCTGGGTTAGAAGCGGGGGTTTAGAGGCCGTGTTGGTTCTGGGTCCTCGGGATGAGGTTCCCGGGGCAGGGGAGGGGTTGACTTGGGGTTCTTGGGCCCCATTGGACCCCATCTAGGTTTTTATACCCTTGGCAAGGGGCTTGGTATTACAGGGTGAGAGGGGGTTTCTTTCGCTCCCTCCGCGTACGACTTTGATTTGGCGTCTACTCCTCTCCGGATTCAGTTCCATGATCCTGTGGGTTCCTCGGTTCCGTCCTTCCGGATGTTTTTGGCTTCCTGCGTCCTGTCCCATATTGTGTGGGAAGCCCTCGCGGCTTACCTCCTGTGCGACCTGGATTATGCTTTTGTGATGGATCCGTGTTCCTTCGTGAATGGATCTTTGTCAGTACTGGGTTTGTTATGGAATTCCAGAGTCATCCTGGTTGGCAGACTGCCCGCTTTTCTCATTGGAGCCTTGGCACACGTTCTGTCGGTCCCACGTGCTTGAGTGAAGGGAGGCTCAGACAGTGTTGCAGGTTTTCCTGGGGGATGAATTCAAGCACTGTCTCCACTCGATTATCCGGACTATATGGGAAGGGACCCCCAGCCGGATAATCACGTTTTCCGGATTAGAGTACTTTTTCACCTCTAGGTACAAAAGTGACCATTTCCAATTACAGTATTTTTATATTACAGACAACATAATTTGAATTGCCTTGCCACATATAATTATTAAATATTCCTCAATACTGAGGGGCCTCAGTATTGAGTGAGTTACCAAGCCTGATGCACGCAGCATGAGCTCACAGCACTGCTGTTCAGCTTGTGACCACAGCATCACCTAAATACGCCATAATACATATGTTCGTGCTATTATTTAGCGATGATATTATTACAGAAGACCCCTGAATGTGATAAAAATGACCAGGATTCTGATAATAGCAGGATTGTTGTGATAATTAGTGCTGTAGTGGGAGGAGTAATCTTGGTGGGGAGGGAGGTAGCGTTGTCTGTTGACTCTGTGTGACCACCTTTTACTGTCTGGACTCACTATACCAGCTTAGTTGTTCGCTATGGTGAACAAAACATGCAGATACTTATATATAACGTCTGTATATAAAAGCAAAACAGTATTGTGGGAGGAGAATGGTGGTGAGTCAGGTGAGGTGAGGGAGGAGGGAGTGGCAGCCAGTGGTGGGCTGCCACTGCCAATCAGCATACCAACTTAGTGGTTCGTTATGGTGAACACGAATGTAGATACTTATATATAATGTGTATGTACAGTGTAATAACAGCAAAGGGAGTGTGGGGGAGAAGCCATTTTGGTGATGGGGGTGGCAACATCTGCATGATTTGTCATGTTGGTAGGGGTGGCCACTATGCTCTTAGGGCATTATACCGGCTAAGTTGAACAGTTATGGTGAACAAAACATGTAGATACTTATATATAATGTCTGTATATAGGGTAATAACACCACAAACAGTATTGTTGGGGGTGAAATTTTAGTGCGTCTGACCTTGAATGTGTGAGGGAGGCAGCCGCCAGCTAACTGTGTGTAACGACGTCTCTTAGTGCCTGAACTAACTATATCAGCTTAGTTGTACAGTTGTGGTGAACAAAACATGTAGATACTTATATGTAAGGTCTGTACAGGCATACCTCAGTTTAAGAGTTTAATTGGTTCCTGGAGACGCTCGTATTCCGAAAACTCGTATTCTGAAGCTAATTTCCCCATAAGAAATAATGGGAAATGAATTAATCCGTTCCTGACTACCCCAAAAACCCCATATCAAACTAAATTTTTATACCTAATTCATCTAAATAAACCTACAAAACTATGTTCAAGTTATTACTTACCTTGCTCTTGAATGCTGTAGGCGTATGGAAGATGGTGAGGAGGGGGGAGGAGGAGAGGAGTTACTGTTTGGAAGGGGAGTCCCCTTCCATTATCACATCAGGCAGTGAGGACTTCACTGGTATGCACACACTGACACATTTTGCCAGCATACCACTAGGACTTGCTTGTCTTACTAAGAATTTCTGTAAAGACACTTGTTTTTCCCTACATTTTAACACTTGTCTGTAGTAAGACATCACATTATCATTTAAAAGGTCAATGCAACGGCCTGCTACAGCTTTATCTGGGTGAGTTTTTTCAACAAAACTTTGCAGTTCTTCCCATACTTCACACATTTTCTTAATCAAGGAGGGACATCCTCTACTGCCTCTACTCACAGCTATTTTCTTAGGTTGAACCTTATCAATGGCTTTCTTGAGACCCATGGTGAGATATATAATAACAAATTGTATAGTCAAATGACCAAAAATCCAACAAAACACTGAAAATCCAGGTGAAGAATTGATGTGGGATAGTCACTGGGCGCGAGACAATGGTAAACTGAGGGGCGGAGGGGCGACGATCGCCGATCCACCACGCGCTAGGTCGGCCTGTACGCGTATCAACAAACTCGTGTCCCGAGGTAACCCTCGCGTTCCGAGACATAATTTTCGAGGAAATCCTGCTCGTCTTCCGAAAAACTCATACAGGGACACTCGCATTCCGAGGTACCACTGTATATAGGGAATAAAAGCAAAAACAGTATTGTGGGAGGAGAATGTGGATGAGTCAGGTGAGTTGAGGGAAAGAGGAAGTGGCAGCCAGTGGGGGGCTGTCACTGCCACTGCCACTCAGCATACCAACTTAGTGGTTCGTTATGGTGAACACAAATGTAGATACTTATATATAACGTCTGTATATAGTGAATAAAAGCAAAAACAGTGGTAGGGGGAGAATGTGGGCGAGTGAGGTGTTGAGGGAGTGAGTGGCAGCGAGTGGCTGGCTGGTGTGTACTTACCTAATTGTGCTTGCAGGGGTTGAGCTCTGGCTCTTTGGTCCTACCTCTCAACCGTCAATCAACAGGTGTACAGGTTCCTGAGCCTATTGGGCTCTATCATATCTACACTTGAAGCTGTGTATGGAGTCAACCTCCACCACATCACTTCCTAATGCATTCCATTTGTCTACTACTCTGACACTGAAAAGTCTCTGGACTCACTGGTTTCTTAAGAAATGACATCAAAGCATACACATGGAAATCTATAACCAGAACGGTGTAATATTGAACTGAACCACAACTCAACACAATAGTACAACCTGACTAAATGTGTAAATATGTGTAACACATACGCAAACAGAGACCAAATTACAGTAATCCCACAGATGTACTGTAACAGTCCCTTACATGTGCGTTCCTTTATTACACTTCTCTCACCTGTACAGGTGCTAATGAGACAATGTCGAGTCAGAAGGTTGATGTAAAAAGTCAACACTAAAAACTCAAGATATAGAGATATTCTCTATACAGTACATATAGATAAATTTATAGAACAAAATATAGAGATAAATTTATGAGTACTTACCTTAATAATACCAGCCTTCTTTCACTCAACCTCTCCTATACATACAAGAGATGACTCTGCAGTTGATTGAAGATCGAACTCAGCAATTTTTGCATGTGGGGACATACATGGAGTAATGGTGTAGGAACACACATGGAGTGTGTGAGGGGTGGAGGCGAGTAGGGTCTCGCTCACACGGATGAGATTGGCGCGCTCTTAACGTGCAGCGTATGAAGCGTGTTTGTGACATGGGGTGATGAACATGCGTGAACACACAGGGTGTGGCACATGGTGACACAATGGGTGGTAACCACATGTTAAGGTACACAGGGTGACAGCACAGTGTTGGGAAAGCACTACGTCCAGAAAGGTAGCCGAAATTCACGTAATTTACTTGGGAGAGTTTTCTGAGGGGAGCCCCTACGGTTCCCCGGAGCTATCCATGACTGATATGGATGTTGGGTATCTGAGGCTTGAACTCATATATTAAATTATTTAATTATTATGTTTAAATAAATCGAACGACCACCCACTTTTGAGAAAAGAGGGAAAATGAATAATAGTGATCATTAGAATGACACTAGAGAACCAGTGTCTATGGATACTAATTAACACTTTCGTGCTCTTGCGTCGAGCGGTCTAGTGCACTATTTTTCTCACGGTTCTGGTTTCGCGTCGCACCCGCTAGTGCAACGATAAAATATTTGTATAAATTCCATTTTCTATCCGATTTTGTTGGGGATAGTTTAGAAATGTTCACCATGAAATTTACGTTTTTTCTAATAACCGAAGAGCTTATTAAAGAAAACGGCATGGCAGTGAATCATCTTGGTATAACAATTGTATTATTGACACGACGAGTACGATCGACGTAGTTTTTATGTTTGTTGCCGGTCGAACACATCCTTATGTGATGGTTTATACTTATGTTCTTCTTGAACATTCTATTGCGAACACATTGGTACAAAAATTAAATACGTACATCCAAAAATAATGTCAGGACAGTGAATTGAATATACACATTTCGCCGATATGCCGCCGCAGGTAACACTTCAGCCACTTCCCACCGTCTTGTGGGTCGGTTGCGACATTGATTCTATATTTATATGCATATTTCCGTATAGAGAATTTTATTGCAGTTCCAATGATACCATAATCAACGATGTAGGATAAATGTGGTCTTCGCAATCATTAAGAGAGTGGAAACATTTTGTTGCTGTTTGGCGCTCTCGGCAAGTGATGTCAATAGTTTTTTATTTGGTGTTGATATTCCTTATGCTTTGGCAGCATTTTATATGTATGTTCTTATAGACAATTTTATTGTGAACACAGTGATACCAAATTTAAATACGTATGGCTACAATTAGTGTCAGGACAGTAAAAAGAGTATACACTTTTAGGTCTTACCGCTTAGGCGCGCGAAACACCGAAAGCACAAGGGCAGAGTTTTTTTCGCTTCGCCGACAGCAGTAAAGTGTTAACTTTAATGACACTAGAGAACCAGTGTCTATGGATACTAATTAAATGAGTAATCACTTGAAAGTAATGAATAGACTGTATTATTAATTAAAGTCAAAGCCTCAAATATCAACGTTGGGGGGTATTTCTAGAAGTTCATATATATCTAGGAACCAGTGTGGTTCGTCACTAGTTCATTGTTGAGTTAATAACATAAAATGTAAACTAAAATTGATTCAAGACTATGATAACTCAAATAATGAATAATAAAGATTATGAATTATTGAGCAACAGTAAAGCAAAACACATGAATTACCAAATCATCATTTCTGGCAATAATTCATTCAATGTAAAGATCCTATATGAATTATATAGAAATCAGCAATAATATTAGATAAATTTGTACGAAAAAAAATGTCTTGGCTGTAAGACGATTTCTGTAACGCCATTTCGTCATTCGTCCTCGTGGTCACAGGATCCCAATAAAGAAAGAACCCGAGGTGAATATCACGAATGATGAGAAACAACTTGTCGACTCCTCGTATACACGCTGAAATCAGAGAAATTTAAGTAGCATTTGATTAGGCAACGATTTATTTCAAATATTCATGAAAACGGAGAAATTGTTGAAATTCAACTAACGTTGTGTATTAGGTATCCTTGCTGTATAACGATAGACTACTCGCAAATATACCACCCAAAATGATGCATCAATTGAGAAAATATACTTAACATGAGCGTATCAAATTGTGAGGTCTGCTGAAATCACGTCAGCCAGTCCCAGACGTCCACTGCTGTGTACGTGTAATTATGGGTCGTGGCTTCAATTGTTGACGCGTTATTAACTGGACGGGCACTATAGAACACGTGGATAAGTAATTGTTAACTGTTAACCGGGTATCAACGTAATTCTTGTCGATAAAAACTCCCCAGTCACTACCACGTGTCTCGCCACTCTTCACGCCAGGGATGCCTCGTGTCTAATGGCCTCTCCGCCTTCCCTCAACCCGTCTCTCGCATTCACCACAGAAATTATTAATCACGAACAATTCTTTTCCGCGCAATTATGGATGTAATACGTTAATGAGAACTGGGTTGCAATTATAGGGACTTAAATATTATCATATTCTCGTTTAATGGTCTTAAACGAGAAATGGAGATGATTTTTTATTCTCCATAGCATTCGCGCGTAACAGATAAACTGCTACTTAATAACTATTTAAGTTAATAACTCTCGGTTTTAGATTATGGGGTGTTATATTATCCGTAGATAATTATTACACGGAATACTGATAATTTTAGAGAACCACATTCAATTCTCTAACACATTGGTAATAAACGTGTCTAACTAGACATTATCTGACGCAATGTTGCTACTCGATTTCATGAGAATTCTAGCACTAATACGCAGATGAAATGTTTTAATTTATGTTGACACTACTGTTAGTGAGATTAATAACTACTGTAGTTAGTATATAATGATGATGATTTATTATAATACAATAGTAGTTTATTAGTGTTGGAAATTTCCAACATAACTCCGGGGGGAGAAAACTCAGGTCGCAGTTCTGAGTACTGACGTACCCATTCCGAAATTATATTATGGATTAGTAAATTAGTATGTTAGTACGTTAGTAATGAATGTCCCGAATCTGTCAGAGACAGATAATACTCTAAGTCATTATGGTAATATGAATTAAACATTGAAATATTAAATTATTAAGTTATCTGTAATCAAGAACTCTCTAAAGCTTACAATAAACTCAACAACTAGGGTCGCAGTGACATCTAATGGTGTATTACGTAGTTATTGAATTGTAGGCAAACTCAGAAAATGTTCCTAAGAACTGATAACATTATTGTATAAGTTGTATTCTACATTATTATACAGTAAAGTATTATTGGGTCATTCAAGATCAAGGAGAGACTGACACTACAGTAAGGTCACTGTCTAGGGTCGCTGTGACTTGTAACTACAAGACAGTACAACCTCGATTCTCGCACACTTTCCGGCCGGATTTAACTCACCCTTTGTTCGACGGACAATGGTTCGCCGAAGCGGGGATGTTCGGATTTGCTTACGACATCGAGACAGAGTTTCACAGACTGGTGGAAAAGTTCACATTCTATCACAGATTACAATTATTAATTCCTGCGTATGACAAGTTCGATCACACAAGTGGACCACACAAGTGGAACCGCACATGTGGTCCCCAGCATGGTCCACAATCTTACGATGTTGGGACAGAGTTCACAATGGTAGAAAAACTTTACCATCGCATCACAGATTACAATTAATAATTCCTTCCATGACAAGTTAGATCACACAATGGATCAAACAAATGGACCACACATGGACCACACAAGTGGACCACAAGTGGTCCACAAGCTTACGATGTTGGGACAGAGTTCACAGAGTGGTGGAAAACTGTCTCATTCTATCACAGATTACAATAATAATTCCTTATAAGACAAGTTGGATCACACAAGTGGGACCACACAACAAGGAATCATATGAAACCAAACACCAGCCAGAATGGTCCACAAGAAGTGACGCATATTAACCAAACACCAGCCAGAGTGGTCCACAGAAGTGAACGACTGAGTTTCAATGATTTTCGTTCACCGATTTTGGCACACGTATCTTTGTAAATTAATTTAAAGGCTGAAGCGTGAATAGCTAGCTAATATGTTGAAACTTCTTATACATTTTCTGTGATGAAACAAGACGAGTGAGGGTAGACAGATAAGGGAATACTGTACAGTAAACTTCACTTTACAGTGAGGTTTCACTCACTTCGTCTGTGTTGTCATAGTTCAGTGACCCATGACTTTGAACGTTTCACATTAATAAATCATTTCTAAAACTGGTGTTTAATAACTCTCTATTATCCTAATTAAACTAAACTAAATAAGACAAAAATATGCTGTAATAAGGTAGATATCTCCTATTTGAGAAATTGTTCACGTTATTGGCAGCACAACTCCAGCACGAGTGAAGGGTCTAATCCCTGTCCATACACCATGCTTGTTGTGTTGTGTTCGATTTCGTCGCCACAGTTCAGCGATCTACGGCTTCGAAATAATAAAATTAATAAATTAGTTCCAAAGTATTTTTTATAGCTCTTATTACCGTAATAATGTTGCTAAACTAAATATGTAACCCAAAAATATATAATTTGATGTAAATTGAATATTTGAGAGAAACATATGCTACTGGAAATCGAACACAACACCAGGCGGGTTTTGTTCGATTTCGTCGCCACAGTTCAGTGACCTATGGCTTCGAAATAATGAAATAAATAAATCAGTTTCAAAATAAGTATTTTTTATAGCTCTATTATCGTAATAATGTTGCTAAACTAAATACATAACACAAAAATATATAATTGATGTAAATTGAATATTTAAGAGAAATTTATGTTACTGGATCAGGCTTAAACACCAGCCAACTGAAGGGTGTGCGTAGACTTAGTCTGCGTTCGTACAGTATGCACCCAGTGCCCTTAGCTTTGTCTGCGATTGACGTACAGTATTTATCCGCCGTGGAAGAATAATTGTGGAATTGACCATTTTTTACTACAGCTCTTTGGTTATAAAACAAAATGTCTCAGGGGCTTACTAATAGTGCCTTATTAATGCCAAAAACGAAGCAATATTTTGCAACAACTAGTAGCAGAAAATCAACCAGCACGAGAACAGCCGTACCCAGCACGAGAACAGCCGTACCCAGCACGAGAACAGCCGTACCCAGCACGAGAACAGCTGTACCCAGCCGAGAACAGCCGTACCAGCACGAGAACAGCCGTAACCAGCACGAGAACAGCCGTACCCAGCACGAGAACAGCCGTACCAGCATGGTACACAGCCGTACCCAGACAAGCCACGTTGTACCCAGCACTGGTACAACAGCCGTACCCAGCACAAGCACAGTTGTACCAGCACTGGTACACAGCAGCCAGCACCAGCTCAGAAGCGGTGAACTCACAGCAGCAGCGAGCACCAGCAAAGCTGATGCAAACATCTAAAAACATCGTGTGCAACATGAACAGTTAGAACAAGTGTTAAATTTAAGTGTGTACTCAGTGTTAAAATTAAAGTTGCAGTAATTTTTGTGTACAATAGTTTTCATAAACTGTATTGTAGTACTCAACATACAGCAGAACTACTTTTAATCAACACAGTGCTAACGGCATAATGCACTGCAGTACGTATTTACTGTAGAGCATTCACAACTTCACAAAACTTCAAGATGGATATAACTTCAACAATAAGGTAAATTTATGAATTACAGTATTTCTTAGTAGAGAAGTAATATATAGGTAGAGTATTAATATGATAATGCATTTTTATTGTGTACAGAAAAAAAAAAAGACACTGACACAAACGCCTCCTGAAGGTCACCTCTTGCAACGAATCCAACGCTCCAACGAACTGGGGTTGGTCCCATATAGTATGTGAATCGAGGTTGTACTGTATTGAAAATCGGCACCTCGCATTACCACACAACACAAAGAGTAAACCGATCTTTCATAGGCTTGTGTCCAGGCAATGACTTCTTCCTCCTTGGTAATGTATGTTTTCTTTGGCAATCTTTTCCAGAATAGGCCTGTCTCATCACAATTAAACACTTTTTGTGGTAGGTATGCCTCATTCTGCACAAAATCTTTAAAATCGCCAATGAATCTTTCAGCCGCTGGTTTGGTCTGTGCTGGAGCCTCCCCATGCCTCACAACACTATGAATTCCACTTCTTTTTCTAAATTTCTCAAACCATCTCCTGCTCGCCTTAAACTCTTTTCACTTCTGCATCACTCGTTCCAGGGTTTTCTTTAAAAGGTCTTCATGCAATTTTCTTGCCTTTTCACAAATGATGGCCTCCGAAACGCTATGACCCGCTAACTCCTTGTTGTGTATCCAAATTAATAATAGCTTTTCAACATCCTCAAGTGTTTGTGTTCTTGTTTGTGATTATTGATACGCCTTTTGCCACTTTAGCACTCATAATGTCCTTTTTCTTAGCCAGTATGGTGGATATCGTTGACTGAGATTTGTTTGTACTGCCTAGCAGTTCACCTACCCGCACACCGTCTTTATATTTACGAATGATCTCTTGTTTCTGCTCTAGGTCATTCTTACATGGGATTTCATATGTTGAGCCTTACCACTGACTTTCCTGGGACTCATGGCGTATTATATAATAATTACTTTAATGTTCAAAATGCAAAAACACCACAAAAGCGGAATTTCTTATAGGCGCGACGTCACTAAGTGTAGCTGTAGTAAACTGAGGCAGGTCGGACCGTGTGACCGGGAACCACAGCCTCGGGCCGACCCGAACGTGTACTAGCAAATATCGGATGTCGAGTCGCATTTTTTTATGAAATTTACATCGTAACTCGAATTTATCGTAAGTAGGGGCAATCGGATGTCGAGGTGCCACTGTATTTTTATACCACAAACAACATAATTTGAATTGCCACATATAATTATAAAATATTCAACTAGAAACCTCAACTTTGTATGTTGTAGTTCGTCTTTTTGATTGATGCCACACATCTTAAGTTAAGAATTCTTGACAATTTATGTAACCTATTCTAACACATCACTAAAATTAACACTTAAACTTACTGTACAGTTCATTAAGCAAAGTTAAT
>WNGS01003826.1:26758-39196 GCA_020271785.1 Procambarus virginalis
TAACACGCTCTAGTGAATAACACAGACACCCTGGACATGTATCTGTCTTATTAAATCGAATTTCCACCAAAAACTGCATTTTCTCACAAAATGAACTCTGAAAATTTCTATCACTCAAAATATCGCAAACTCTCATAATTCGACAAAAATTTATGTGTGCTACCCGATATAAATCCACTATTATGACTGGCGATGTACACAGAACAAGACTGACACCTCTGGTGGTCTCAACACCCATTAATTCGATTTTGCGTCAAAATCCGAGGTTTTCACCCAACTGGACCTCTGAACCATATTTACAAGCACAATTTTTCTCGAAAAATCACTTAATTCGGCAAAAAACTAATTAACACTGCCTGATGTTTAAGACCAGAATTAGTCCCTTGCGCGCACTAGAATAATACTAGCGCTGGAACACTCCCTAGACATGAAAATTCAAATTTTCACCATAAAGTCAGATTTTAGACAAAACTGGACTTAGACATTTCCCACCCACATTTTCCATAAATTCACTTAATTCGAAAAATTAATTCTACAGTCCTATGTTAAATCTGAAGTACATTACTACCACCGGACTAGGGAATCCTAATGATACCCGGATCTTACCCGTGACCTGCGAATACAAATTAACCCCAGTTATCCAAAAATTTTCCCCAGGAACTCGAGAAAATATCCACCCCCAAATTGTACTTGGTAATTTTTTTTACGGAATCGTTCAAACTTTTTCCCACCAAAACTCACTATCACTTAAGAACTACATAAACTCACACATCGTACAGTTAGTAACCGGACATGAAGTACCTCTCCGGTCGGGAGGAAGAAAGGTAAGGGTTCCCCCTAGGAGGCCGATCAAAGGGCCACACTCTTGGAAGCACACCACTCTGCACAGCAGGACGCACACCGGCCTGCCCACTAGGGCGTGCACTTCGTTCGACGCCAGTCACTGCACCGAGCCCCACGGAGGGTTGTTCCGCAGGCGCCCCAGTGCCCCCCTCTAATCTGAACAGGAGCAGAGGCCCCCCGTCGCACACCTTCGACAACATCACTACTAGGTCGCGATTACCAAGGGCAACCACCCACTGAGGGGAGCCACCAGCAGAAGGCACAGTGTCCAACACAGAAGGCACCACGGGAGGCAACACAGCGTCGTCCAGAGCATCATCATCCATCGCATCACGCTCCTCTGCCCACGTCCGGTGAGGTGACGCATCCCGAGCCGAACGACGGCGCTTAAAAAGAGGCCGCTGATCGTCGGAACTGTCACCCCCAGCAAGCGGTACCCAGAAAAACCATCGGCAGGCGGCCCCAAAGCCGGGCAGCACAATCACATAGAACAGCAGCCTCAACAACGCGGGGCAAAAAGCCACTTCCATTCAAGGAGACCGGAATCGGAGAAGGGAGAGACACGGCAGGTGGAAGGGTAGACTTCAGCACACGTGAGGGATCCAGCGAGGACGACGGAACCGGCGCAGGAGAAGAGGCACGAGGGAACGAGGAAACTACCAGAGGTGACGAGGAAGAGGGTGGGAGGGGAGTCTCACACACCTACCACCCCGACAGCCCCGGGAAGCACATGTCCGTCTGCAGGAGAAGTAGGCACCACCCCTACAGCACCATCAAATGCCCCCACAGAAGCAACCGACTGCGGATGCACCTCCGCAACCATCGAACATCGAACATCTGAAGCAGGTGCCCCAGGTCCTCAGAGCTCACCGGTGGGGCAGACATACCAGGGCCAGACAGATCAGGGTCAGACGGAAGGCCCACCGGAACTGCCGCAGGAACCACACCAGGCACCAGGACAGAGCGAGAATCCGTCGGAGAATCCCCACGCACAGACAAGCAGGGAAAGTCATCCTCCAGGAAAGCTGAAGGGGCCTCAGCACAAGGAGCGTCGCAGCTGGCCGTCACGTGGCCCTCCGCGCCACACCGGAAACAGATTCGTGTCTGACCCTTATAGAATATCCGCACAGAGAGCCCACAAAACGAAACCCTGGAAGGAATAGGGCTCGTGACCCGCATGACGAGCGTACGAGCGCTCAGACAGACCCCTTTCAGCAGGCCCGCACTCAAAGTGGTGAACTGGTGCTTCACCACCACACCATACCGCGTAAACACCGACATAAGCTCCGCCTCGGGGAAGGTCACCAGCACACCTTGAACACTCACAAATGTCAAGGGCCCTCCCAGGGATCCGAGATCTCCACAGTCACAGCCGAAGCAGGATAGGAAGCGAGCGTGCATCCCAGCATGCCACAAACTCCTGATAAAGCAGCGACGTGGAAAACGACACCGCCACACAGGTAGGCGAGATCTTTTCCATCCCAGTAAATCAGAGACGTCGGCATGGAGCACGTCCAGGAGCGCAATCTCCACAATAGGCCAGTTCACTGCACCAGAAAAGTCCAGTCGTACAGTACCAGTTACCCTCCAAATAGTACAGGTACCCGCCAAACCCGGGTACCACCATCTACAGCCATACCGCCAGCTGGATCGCCGGCTAGCGGGCGCTCCACATCTCAAACTGCACCCGCCCCCTCGCAACACCAGGCAGCAACTGGCAGGTCAGACGAGCACGTCCGAACCCTCTGGCGGCCAACCTACGAGAATAATTAGTACTGCTACATTCTGGCTCTCTCTTCGATTTTCCCACATTTACTTCCGGTCCGCTTGCAGTCTTGACGACGTAGCTGGTGAGTGGTGATGACGTAGAGACAACCACCCCCGATGATGTAAAACGTTGTGGCTCTGGTGACTGCCTCCTTGTAGACAGCATACTGAGCCAAGACAACCTCGTTAGTGACGTGAGGCGCTGCTGGGTGACTGGTATATTGTCACCAACCCTAAGTAACCAACTGGCTAGTTACTGGGTCTGGTGGGGGAGGAGTTGGTGTAACGTGCCTCCCCCTTGATCTTTTCAGATAGGATTCATGTGCAGATGAGACAACTGGGCAGGTGTACAAATCAGACCTGGGAAAGACAGACAAGAACATGGTGGAAGCATGGATATAACTCTGGCTTTGATGGAAATTGGAAACCCCAGAGCAAGGTAAAGTCTGCTATCTTAGTTAAGTACAGCTAAGAAATCCACAACATTGCCTCTACAGGAAAATCTAATGAATTCTAAATTATACTAACTAAGGGAGTTACTTTAACCTTTACTGTACAGTGCGAGATATCGTTACCATAGGGTGACGAGAGTGCACTTGACTACCAATGAGAGATGACAGAGGGTCATTCTCTCCGTCTGACTTGTAACTTGAGTTATCAGTCAGCTCTGCTGGGGTCAGAAATTAGACTTGCAGAAGCCAATTCCAGTTCCTCCCTAGCATGATAATTTTTAATTTGTTAATGTGGATAGTTGTTTCCACCCGATCTTTAAATACTCCCATTATGACAAATTGACAGGGCCTGCTTTCTTGATCACTCTGTACGGCCCCGCCATCTAGGAGCTAGTTTCCTACTCTGATTGGCGGGTGCAGTTTCATTGATTTTCAAGACAAGGCTGCCCTCCTTCAATTTCAAAGGTCGTACATTCCTGTCATAATAGTGAGCATAACGAATGCGTGCTTTTCTTGAAGCCTCAGCTGCAACTCTCCAAGCATTCCTTATTTTGTTGAGAACTTCTGAAGGATAGTCCTCTCCATATGCAACATTGTGTCTGTTAAGCAGACCTGAAGGGAAATTGCATGATTGATCAGTGAATAAAAGAAGGGGTTGGGTATTAATAGACTGATGGATAGCCGTATTCAGAGCCAGTTGAATATAGGGCAGGTGTTCGTCCCATGAGTTTGCATCGCGTTCAGCAAGGATTGCAAGCATATTGTTACGATCTCAGCCTGCAGGAGAAACGAGTCTACCTTGAGAGTTATTCTGCAAGAACTAGCCTAAATAAGAGGTCACGCAGATATAGACATGAATATACATACGTAAAACAATTGGGTAAATTTGACAGACAGTTAAAGAGTATGTGCAGTGATCAAGAATAGAAATGAAGAACTTGACATGAGATGTCGAGAGTTTGCGTGGAAGATAGGAGGCTCAAGGTAGGGGTCTTGACCTCACTCGAGTAGCTGATGTTGTGGATGCACGATGCAGTGACTGTGAGGACTTGGTAACAGAGGAAGAATCTCATATTACGTGCTCCGCCAAGAGGAGAATTAGTCAGGCGTTCTTGTGTGAAGCCTGGGGACGACTTAGTGCTCGAGTCAGGAAGGAAAGAAGCCCAGTAGAGGAGTTTATATAGCGATTTTGTGGGCTGAAAACCGCGCCAACGTCCGACACTGGGGTCAGGGCGTGCCCAGGTACATCCAACTCTATTTTAAGCCAGTTTACAGTGATTGCCCATAGTTGATCGTGTGCCCAGCGATCATAGCAGGTGTCTGTGTATTTGTTAGGCATGTTTTGATGAGGCAGAAGGCCAAAAATAAGAGAGTAAAGATAGACGAACGTGACGAGAGTGCGGAGCGGCGGAGCGACGTCCATCCACTCTGACGCTGGTAGGCGACTGAGTGTGGGCCGCCCGGGAAGCGGAGGGCTCTCAGGGAGGGCAGAAAATGGACCAGCCCAAACGTGGGGGAGTCACCTCACAGCATTCGGAAGCAGGAAGATGTCAAGTGAAACATTTATTGTGTGATTTTTTTCCGTTATGTGTTTGTAGTGGAACATTTTTTATTGGCGTGTCGATGGGTTGCAGGTTTGTTCTGGGGAAGGAGTTGCTGTGAACTTCGAGCCAGCAGAGGAGTAGTGGATGAGACTCCAAGGTTGTGGAAAGTACTGAGCTCTGTGGAAGAGCAGCCATACAGTGAGGAGCAGGACCTCAAGCTGTGAGAAGAGGAGCAGTGAAATAAAGTTTCACATGCTTCTGTGATACCAGTGGTGAAGCACCACTGTTGCTCAAGGAAGACTTCATGGTGCAGCAGCCGGGAGAGCTGTGGAGGACCCTGGTAGACGATTCTAGGAAAACCTGAAGATGTCAGTGTAGTGAACTTCCAGATGTGGAAAGGAAGTTCTTATTGACCACTTATAGGGAGTTGGTAGAGTTTTTAGTTGTCATTAGCGTGCAAGACGCAGAGAAAGGTGGGTGATTGATTACCATTTTTGTGCCAAGGAGTACTTGTACTGAAGTATAGAGTTATGATCGTAGGCTGGATTACTAGGAGAGACATACATATGTGTTATAGGACTGATAGGGTGATTGATTGATCATTGTTGTTAATCAAGAAATATTTATGCTGATATTCATGTTATAGCAGTCATAGGCTGGTTTTCCTTGTATGTGTTTATATATATATATATATATATATATATATATATATATATATATATATATATATATATATATATATATATATATATATATATATATATATATATATATTTTATGCTTTATTGTGTATTTAAAGGTTACAAAACATTCAAGACAAATGCCTAAAGGTTATGGATCTCTTGAAGCTCCTCCGCTTCCGGACAGGACCCGAAGACGCAGCAAGCATTTCCCCTCTGGATCGCCACACTGAGGCGCTGAAACAAAAACTGCAAGCCCTTGGGTCTCTGGTGACGTCGATGAGCTTGGAACCCAATTCCTTGAGAAATCCCAAGGCACTCTTGCCCCAGGGGCCATGCGTCTCAGACGCTATGGGAACAAAGAGGTATTGGCCTGCCAGTCGCCTGTATTTGAGAGATTTGTATTTGAGAGGGGGGTACCACCTCTGGTGCAATTATTGGGACCCACAGCCTCAGAGAAGGGAACACAGAGCATTCGGGGAAAAACTTGTCATTTAACTCTGAATACATAAGGGTGTTCGCTTCTCCTACCACCCCCCTTTTTTTTTATGGTGTACACTTTATTAAGCATGGTTATACAGTTACATATCTGATTGTATACAAAAAATGAACATTAAGAGGACACAAAAATAGTTCGCTTCCTAGAGGCTGTAGATTTCCTCGAACTCCTCCGACGTTGGGCAGGAACCGAGGATGCAGCGAGCATTCCCCCTCTGGATCGCAACACTGAGGCGCTGAAAGAGAAAACTTGCTGCTCTAGGGTCTCTTGTGGTGTCAATGAGCTTGAAACCAAGATCCTTTAGAAACCTTCTTGCACTCTCTCCCCATGGGCCTAGGGTTTCAGACCCTATTGGGACGAAGTTGTACCGATGATCTAATTGCCTGTACTTGGCTGACTTGTCTCTTTCTCTGTGTGTCGCCTCGGCTCCTGCTGTGCCGGCAGAGAGGTTGATGTATGTGGCTGCCAGGGTGGATACGCAAGTATAGTCCCATGCCAACTGTCTGCCACCCTTCCACGGACGCAGTGTGATTCCGTCTGGTCGGCCGGCAAAGCTAACAGAGTCACGGCTCAGAAGGTTGCGGGGCTCTCTCTCTCCGCTATATATATTATATATATATATATATAATATTTTCTCTTGCTGATAGTGCAATATTGTCTCACGAGACTTGACCTACTTAGTGAGGTTGGTAGCATAAGTGGTGAGACAGCAGTTAGGCTACCACATGATAAACAGATGATACAGTCCTGATGGTATTGGAGTGCAACCTGACCACAATAGTATAGAGCGTTGGAGTCATATTATTATTATATGTGTGTATGTATTGTGCATGTGCCTTGTCTAGCAAATGTATTTAAATTTGCTGGTGTTTGCTCTTGTCCTTGTGAGGCTTTCCAGAAAGTAGAAAAGAGAGAGAGAGAGAAATAACCTCAGCTGTGGACAGAGTAGAACAGAATAATAATAAGAGAAAGAGGATTGAGGAGGTCATACCATATAAGGAGAGAGTGGGGAGTCACGGCGGCTCAAGTGGGTGTGTGCACATGACAAAGAGGTCAGTATTGGAGCCGCATCCTCTAAACGTGTAATGTTGAGCCCCTCTCCAAGTGCCAGAATCACCCAGGGTGATCTCCTGGCCAAAATAAGCATTCTACGGAATTTTAGGTTGGCTGTCCGAAAGGAAGGTCTGATAACCGGCCGACAACATCATAATAAGATCCTTAGCTGAACGATTCTAAAGTTCTGTCATCCTGTTTGCCTGATGGTGGTAAGTAGTTGTAAAGGCTGAAGTTGTCTCCAATATCTTACAAACTTCTCTAAATATATGTCCAATAAATTCCTGATCTCGATCCGAAACTAAAACTTTAGGGGGCCCAAATACAGTTACAAATCTATTCAAAAATTCCCGGGCAACAGTACAAGAAACTTTTTGAGGAATGGCTATCATGGTGGTTTATCTGGACAGATGGTCCACTAATACCAACACGTACCGATTACCTGAATGGCTGCAATGGAGATCAATCAAATAAACCCCCACTCGGTCTAGTGGTTCTGAAATCTCTGGAAATTCCTGTATTGGGGCTTGTACCTTAAGGGCACCTTTCCTCCTCTGGCAATTGGAGCAAGTCTTTATGTACTTAATTACTTCTGACAACATACACGGGAAATAAAATAAGGAATTTGCTTTCACGTAAGTTTTAAAAATACCTTGGTGACCTGCCACCTTAGATGCATGTGCCAGCTTTAATGCTGCCGATCTTAATTAATCTGGAATAACTAGCTGGAATACTGCTCGATCCACCTGACTATTTACATAATATAACACTCCCTCCTTTAACTTAAATTCGTGTATTGGCAATTTACGATTTTTGGACGAATAATTACCCGCTTCCAAATATTTAATAATATCTTTCCACCTAGGTTCATTCATTTGGAATTCTCTCGTCTTAACACTGGAAATATTTTCTATATTTACATTTACGTTAATAGCAGCAATGATTCTGCTTAATGTATCAGGTACAACATTTGACGGTCCAGGCTTGCAGACAATTTGTGGGACCAACGTGACATTCGTGGGCATTTCGTACGTTTCTTAAAAATGTGTGTTAATCCTCTGTGATCAGTGTAGATTACAAAATGGCGTTGAAAAAGATAAGGTTCGAAATATCTAACTGACTCTACCACTGCGAGCGCCTCCCGATCAGTGGCCGAATAACGAACCTCTGGTCCTTTGACCTTCCTACTGAAATAGGCCACTGGATGGGGAAAATTTTCATTATCTCGTTGCATCAAACATCCACCAATAACTATACCACTGGCGTCAGTATGTACTTGTCACTCTTTATCAAAATCTGGCACTGCCAATACTGGTGTTGTTCTGAGTTGACTTTTCATTTTTGCATGCGCTACATCATGTTCTGGCTTCCAAATAAACTTTACATTTTTCCTTGTTAAATCGGTCAGGGGTGCTGATGTTCATGCAAAACCCTCAACGTGCCACCGAAAGTATCCGACTGCACTCAGAAACCTGCGAACGTCCTTTGCTGTTTTTGAACTGGCATTTCAGCAATGGTGTGGCAAGAGTCAGGGTCAGGCTTGATACCGTCTGTGCTCACCTGGAACCCCAGAAATTTTAATTTCTGAGCTGCCAGAGAGCTTTTCTGCACACTTAACTTGAAACCCGCTCGATCCAACTAGGTCAATGTCTCAGTCAAGTCCAGTAAGTGTTCATCAAACGTCCTGGAATAGGTTACTACATCATCCAGGTACGCCGACGAATGCCTTCCCAAAACTGGGCTGAGGATAAAGTTAACGGCCCTTTGAAATGACGAAGGCGCTGTCTCTAGGCCGAAAGGCATCCTGCAAAATTGCTAAGTGTGCCTGCCATCCGAGAATGCTATTTTTTCCGTGTCTTTCTCAGCCACCGTAATCGCCCAATATGCCGACTTGGCATCGAGAGTGGAAAAGTACTTACCAGCTCCAAACTGATCTATTATCTCCTGTATTCAGGGCAACGAATACACATCGCCCTTAGTTATTTCGTTTACCTTCCGGTAGTCCACACAAAAGCGATAACTACTATCAGGTTGGCGAACTAACACAACAGGAGACAGCCACCGTGACGTACTTGGTTCTGTCACGTCCTGTCTCAACATTTTCTGGCACTCGTCCTTGATAGCTTTTTTAGCCTGTTCCGGCAGCCTCCATTGCCTTGTGTATACAGGCAAATGATCACCAGTTGGAGTGGTGTGCTCAATCCTATCAAGGAGGCCAATCTGGTCATCCTCTGTTGCAAACAATTTTGGGAATTTTCGTAAAACTCCCTTCAGCAATTTTCTATCTGCCTGCGGAACATGTTGCAAATCGAGTGCCGAAATTAACTTATGTATATTTTGTACGCTACTTGAAACATCTGTCTCGTTCTTTATTTTTGATAGTGTCTTGTTATCTATCATATTTCAAGCACTACATTGTGCTGTGATGGGTGGCGTCTCAGGTGACTCATGGTGAAAAATTTCTGTGTCATTCACTATAGATCCCTGAGATACCCTATCACCTGCCCTGAAGCGAAAAGTCTAATGTGAGAGATTGACGACCTGAATGAGTACACCTTTATCAAGCACTGCAATTAGATGATGAGGAATTAATAAATTATCACATCTCCCAGCCACCTGAAGGGACGACCACATCCCGGTAGGTTGTGACATCCCACGGCTACTTTAATAAATTTAACAGAATGTGGTGGGCAATTTTGCTTACTCAATGCATGTAATCCACATGACCTCTTAACTGTGTCTGAAAGAGACTGAAAAATCAATTTTGGGAAGTGTACATTATATTTCCGCTTCCTCTCAATTGATGCTACAACTGGGGTGTGGGGAAAACCTGACTCCAATAATTAATAATTAAATAAATATATATATACATAGATAGCTATGAAGGACCATCACTTTTTGAGAAAAGTGGAAAACAAAGAGACAATGGAAAAACTGATCCTAGGAACTAGTGCCCTATGGATCTTGGTAAAACTGTAATGCTTATATAAATGGAGTCAAATTAACTTACACAAAATTGGGGGTTAGATGCTAAAAGATTAATACATCCCTAGCATTATTCTGGTGCTGGTTCTTCACCAGAGTAAATCAAATATGAAAGTAAATAAGGATGAATATATAATATTAATTTAAGGTAAATGTACCTCAATATACTAGTGAAATGTTGAACAGCATCAGTAAATCAATGGATTAGTGTAATTGATCCCTTTAGGAGATCACTACTGTAACTATAGAGTTATTGCTACTGTGACGATAATCTCTTATCAGAGATTTAGCCTGCTATTTCTGCGAATCACGCCTGTCCTCATCAATATACAAGATACGTTTTGTAGTGGCTAAACGTACATATGATAGCCACACGTACCAGCAACTCCCTCCTTCCCCCCCACTGCTGCACCTGGTCGACGCGCCGAACCCTTCAACGGCCTAACGAGCGACTTGCGGCCATCCAGCTTCCTCATTGGCCGCCAACCAACACTCCACTCCGGCTCCCCGCCAATCACAAGACCTCACCAGTTATTGTTGGAGTCCCTTGTGTTTCTGCCAGCCAGAATATTGTGTGCTCGCAAGCTGTGAACTCCTAAGTGACTCACTCTGTGTGGTCAAATAGAGGTTCATAGTTAGTGCATATATTCCAGCATTCATATTTTACTTACTTTTGTATATCAATTCTCCTCCCCATTAACGTAATCTATTTTCATGTTTATATTGTTTATTATTTTTGTCAGTAAGCCAAGATTTTGCATTTATTTCAATTTGTGTTTTTTATTGTTATTAAAATCCATATTTTTATTATTGCTTTTAGTCTTTCCAACCTTACCACAGATTACCAAATCACGCAGTCATTCTTTTTTTTTCTCTTTTTTTCCTTTTCTTTTTTTTATATATTATATGTGGCCCAGCACTGACACCTGCTAGTTGGAAGACTGCCGACCACCATTTCCAACTCGTTACCGTCACATATAAATGGGGGCCTGTCCACGGAGCCACTATAAAGGGGGCCTGTCCACGGAGCACTATTAAATGGAGAGTCCACGGAGCCACTATTAAATGGAGATCTGTCCACGGAGCCACTAAATGGAGACTTGGAGCACTAAATGGATCTGTCCACGGAGCTTCATCAGGTATTGGTAATTGGGTAAGCCACTTGGCTCTTTTTCCTTGCTTCCATTATTCACATTAATCATTCTTTATTTTATATGGTGCTGTGTATATTGTACATTACGGGAATAGCATATGGTGAGAGTGAGACAACTTTGGATTACGTGGTGACTGTAGGCCGCAGTCATACTCTTAATTGGTCGTCTCCCCTTCCGTGTTATCCTCCGTGTTTAACATCTTTGTCCCCCAATATTTCTCACTTTTTGACAGATTATCACATAGGTACCCTGGTACTGTGGTCTGTCTCCGGGTCAATAGCACCCAAGTCCTGCAATCCGACTCTAGGAGGAAAAGAGGGCTTTAGATCCTCTAGCACGAACTATTATTGGCGAATTGGGACCTCGCCGATAGTTCTCGTCACCAGTTGACACTCGCACCCCTACTCGTCGGTCAGACTGATGGTATTTACCTAAGGTAGGGAATTGGCGTTCTTTCTTTTGAGCACAAAAGTTCGCTAATTCTGTAAATACCATATTCAATTTCAGTGGGTACCATTGCTTATGTTCTATAGTGACTTGGCAAGGTATGACTACATTTTTTGGACTACCTCATTATTTTGAAGCCATTTAGTGTTTCACTTGTATTTTAAAATTAGTTTTCACTAATTAGTAGGATTTTCTTGCCTTTATCCTCCCATAGTGAGTACCAGGTACAAGATTTCCTGCGACCTTATTCATTTACCATCTTGAATTTACTTTAATTATTAATAATTCCCCACAGGATAGGTATCAGTTGCCACGTTTCCTGTTTCTGACACTCACCATATTCTCACTATATTCGTCTCCTTTGTTTTGCTATATTTTCACCATGTTCCGCTTACAAGCTTCATAGCAAATCCAGAAAGAGAAATAGGGACCTTACGTCACGCTAAGAGGGTCGATTTGTTAACTCTTGCACATGAGTATCACTTAGAAGTTCCTGATGGAGCCAACAAATTTGCCATTAATAATATGATACTGGATCACCTTGCTGAGGAAGATATTATAGATTCTTCTACTCATGAACAGTACATTATTTCAGATAAAGATGACTTGAGAGCGATAAAGCTCAGATTGGAACTTGCCAAGATCGAGCTACAGCAACAACAAGAAGCAGCTGCAATCAGAAAGAAGAACAAACGCGTGAAGCTGCAATCAGAGAGCGTGAAGCTGCCCTCAGAAAGGAAGAACAAACGCGTGAAGCTGCCCTCAGAAAGGAAGAACAAACGCGTGAAGCTGCCCTCAGAAAGAAGAAGCTGCCATCCGGAAGGAAGAAAGTGAAAGGGAGGCCCTACTCCTCAAAGGACAGCAAGAACGTGAGTTGGCCTTATACCAACAGCGACTAGAGATACAACGGGAACACGACAACGACAGCAGAAGCAATGCTAGAATGTCGTAACCGAGAACTCACGAGGGACGTGCACACCAGCTCAACTCAACAAGCGGCAGCTAGTCTCCTCC
>WNGS01003827.1:24414-40852 GCA_020271785.1 Procambarus virginalis
GTTTCTTTTATGTGCAGTGATTTTCGAAAAAAAACATGCTTTTACCTGTCAGGTGTGGCATCTATATAGTTGGTATAAAATCATGCACATATTCAAATGGAACATTGTGTCAAAATTTCAAAGCAAACGGTGAAATACTTTCGGAGATTACAACGTGTGTTTCTGTTACATCTAACAGATGCGCTGTTTAAAAAAAAACATGTTTTTACCTGTTACATATGTGGCATGTATATAGTACGTATATATAAAATACACGCATATTCTAATGCAACGTTATGTCCAAATTTCAAAGCAATCGGTAAAGAGGTTTCAGAGATTTTCCTCACATGAAAACCTCAGTTTAAAAAAAAAACAAATTTTTACCTGTCACAAACGTAACATTTATATAGTATGTATATATAAAAACACGCTCGTATCCGAATACAACGTTGTGTCAAAATTTCAAAGCAATCGGTGAAGAACTATCGGAAATTAGCGATTTTGAACAAACGAAAATTTTAATTTTTATTTATATAGATTTCGCGGTTTCAGTCGGAATTGAACAGTTTTCTGTGTATATCTTCATTCAGAAAAATTTACGGAAAATCAGGAAAATTACAAGGAATTCAAGTGAAAACACATTGATTTTTATTAATTGTATTGGAAACAAGATTTTCATAAGCACTTTAATGATCTAAATAACACGAAATCTCACTTTATGATTTGAAGTAATAATCATCAATTTAGGTAAATATTGTCTTTTTTTTTAAGTTTCTCATGGTATGTGATTTCAAGTAAAATCATCGTCTATACTACTATTTTGATAATATATAGAGCTTACTCACGATTTGCGATTTGACCTATAACTCATCGTCAGCATTCTGACGATTTACTATAAAACCAAGAAAGCGGTCAGCCTACTCATGAGAAACTCTCCAGACACTGAGCAGAACGCTCTAAAAGAGACCAATGTCGTCTATGCCTTCAAATGCCCTCTTGGGGACTGTAAGCCTCAAAAAACTCAGTATATAGGCAAGACAACAACATCTCTTTCTAGGCGTTTAACAATGCATAAGCAACAGGGCTCCATTAAGGAACATATAATCTCTTCCCACAACCAAACAATCACCAGAGAAATCTTAGCAAACAACACAGAAATTATTGATAGATACAGCGACAGCAGGCAGCTTGACATCTGCGAGGCACTACACATCAAGAAGTCAACACCAGCAATCAACAGCCAATTAATGCACAACTATATTTTACCCACTTCAAGACTCCGCTCCAATATAGAAGCATCAAGAAATATGGGGCAATAGGCCGTCTGCAGCTACAGATCTATTCTTCCCTTTAGCTTATACCCATTGTTTCGTGTTTTGTGTTTTGTTGAAAGTTTGTTTTCACCTCATCCAAAACTATTGTATTACATCACCTCACCCAAATGCAGGTATATAAGAGCCAAAGCTGTTCAGTTATAGTTGCGTGTGTGTAAACTAAAGTCTTTGAAAATGTAATAAGTTTTACGTAACGCGCTCAAGTGTCGTGTCAGACTAGAAATAAAAATGAACTTTGGAGAATTGATTTTTCATTTACCATGATTTTTCAATACCGATGATGATACTTTTCAAAACCCTTGTGCTCTCTAGAGTGGAGTACTGCTGCACAATGACAGCCCCTTTCAAAGCTGGAGAAATTGCTGACCTGGAGAGCGTGCAGAGATACTGCTAGAATCCACTCGGTAAAACATCTAAACTATTGGGACCGACTAAAGAGCCTAAATCTGTACTCCCTTGAGCGCAGGCGGGAGAGATACATAATATTTTACACATGGAAAATATTAGAGGGGCTGGTCCCAAACCTGCACACAGAAATAACATCACATGAGCCCAGAAGACATGGCAGGATGTGCAGAATACCCCCGTTGAAAAACAGAGGTGCAACTGGTACTCTGAGAGAGAACTCTATCAACATCAGGGGCTGTTCAACACGCTCCCGCTACACATAAGGGACATAACTGGCAAACCCCTCACAGTGTTCAAGAGAGAACTGGATAAGCACCTCCAAAGGATACCTGATCTACCAGGCTGTGACTCATACGTCAGGCTGCGAGCAGCCGCGTCCAACAGCCTGGTTGATCAGTCCAACAACCAGGAGGCCTGGTCGATGACCGGGCAGCGGGGACGCTAAGCCCCGGAAGCACCTCAAGGTAACCTCAAGGTAAGGTACCATCAACAGTAAAAAGAAACATAAGGAAGATCGAGAAAATTCGTGTTAGAATTATTAATCTTACTTTTTCGGTCATATTTAATAATATATGTCTACAGGAAAGACTGCTACCAAAATATACTAATATATATATTAAATATGACCGAAAAAGTAAGATTAATAATTCTAACACGAATTTTCTCGATCTTTCTTTTGTTTCTTTTCACTGTTGATCGTAAATGAAAAATCAATTCTCCAAAATTCATTTTTATTTCTAGTCTGACGCGACACTTGAGCGCGTTGTGAGAGTTTTGGCTGACTTAAGTCAGTGGAATGAATAAAATTGGTATAAGGAATTGAGCTCGGAAAATTTCTAAGAATTTTCTTTATTCTTTAACCTTTATTCCTGTCGTGATATTCAACTAGGTCCCTGAGGAAGGACTTGCTTAGCTAACACACCAGTGTAGTAAGCAGCTCATTCCTCACTTTGGGACCCTGTACGAACAATTGACTAGGCGCGAGCAAACGCCGAGACCCCAATGAAATTGAAATCCCCTCCACTTAGGTCGTCGACCTTCGCTAATCGCCGAAGCGAATCTAACGAGTAGGTCCTGGGCTCTCACAACAATAATTTATTGTTGTGTAGTGCCGTATATTTGATCCAAAGCTCAGAAATAAGTCTCCAATAGTCGAGTGTGAAGAACATTTGCATAACAATAATAATGTGTGGGGGTGTAACGAAAAGACAGTGTTAAACATAACAACTTAGTTTATTCAATAAAGTACTAACTACTACAACAAAACAAAAGAAATGTCAATGACGTTACTCTAAATCCTTCCTGTGACACTATCAATGACAGCTAGCCACCAGCCCCTCGGACTGCATAATGAACTAACTCGAACATAAGCGTGACCACAGAGGAATCAACAAGCAAGCAAGAACTAACAGATCTATAATCACAATTACAACAAATGACACAGTGGGTTCTGAAACACGTCTCCAGTAACCTCCTAACTGTTCTACGCCTCAGTGCAGTCTACACCTGCAATAGCGGTTGCAATGCAATCAAATCAGTAGTCTTTCAATGACATCAATAACTAATGGGTTCACTGGCAACTCCAGCACCCTTCCTCAAATTAATCTTTACGTTAACACTTCGTCCCACGGACGATCAACAATCAATAACAATTGATTTACGTTAATAACAATAACATTTACGTTAATATAATAACCTTCTCTTACAACTGTCACTAGTAACGCGGAAATTACACAACACTCTACCCGTCGAGCATTCAGTGAGAAAATCCCATTAATCCCTGTACTACTAGACAGCTGATTAATCTCTTTACTAGTTACGTTAATTTACGTTAATCGGTTACTAATCACTCAGCGATGGTAAACTCTGATTTACAATGTCCAAAGTGCTAAGAGAACGGTAATCACTCGTGATTACCTTTAGAGTAATTAATTACTATCCTCAAGATCAATAATTAAACAGTTAAATACGCAACCTTTCACACTGGCTCAGCAATTTACATTAAGGTATGAATTCCGTCTGAGCCTTCCATACTCAGACTAATTCAGGTGGCTAATAACAGTAATTAGGCACCACGTTTACGTTATTCTAAAATGACGTTACTCTTCCCACGAGTCAATCAAGTGCCGGTACTTCCGGACATAAATAACGACGTTACGTTAATGGAACAATGTAGCCTTCGTGTGAGTCGATCAAACAAGGATCGAGGTTAATTACTTTGACTTCCTGAAACACGTCAATTACCCGGCCCACTGACCGTTAATTACGACAGACAATACTCTAATTCTTATCTGGCTGGTGGCTAGGCTCCTTGAGACTACCGTAGCTGCTTGCAGGAAAGTAAATTAACCCAAGCGTATTCTACGTTACTCATATTGTCAAAGAACAAATTCTCTTAAAGCAATGGGCGTTCCCTTGGTTACGTTATATTAATTGCTTCGCAATCACCTCACTGAATACTGGACTTCGATGTCCTACCAGATAAACAGGAGAATATATGTATACCCAAGTACTCGTCTACAGCCGAGTTCACCCACGACAATGACAATCACACTAACAAATCACAGTGATTTACGTTACAATCCGGTTGCAATGACAATACTGCAGAACCTAGTAAAATAACATACAGGACATGAACCCTCTAGAACACTGCCCCCACAATGACTTTACTGAACTGCAGTCACCCACGGTGATTGCTCAACTCTAGCAACAATCACTAACAATGACAACCCCTTTGCAACAACACACACGGCAAGTACTCAAATTTCCAAGTATTAGAATACTGCTCAACACTTACTTACTTACTGTTGCAAATGACCCCAGTGCTCTCAATAACCCCTAGAACATAGGTCCCAAATTTGCAATCACCACACAGTAAATAACACAATAACACTGGGCACCGTGACACTACGATTATATATATATATATAAATATTACTGCTGACACATGTAGCCTACAGCTATCAAACGTTATTGGGAACACTAAGGAGATCTCACCCTCCTTAAATCACATGGGTGAGTGATTTATCGATCACGCATGCCGAATAAACACTCCCGAGTTTTACGTTACTTGACAGAGCGATGGCTGCCACTCCCGACAGCCTCGTCACTCACCAAATTCTACCAAAATTACGTTAATACTGCAACCACAATATATATATATATATATATATATATATATATATATATATATATATATATATATATATAAATCACACTTGTCACGGCCCTGGGAACAATACAAGAAATTAAAACCACAATGTAGGACACTCCACAATAATCATTGCCAGGAATCACTGACGTTACCACATACCTGAGCGCTCAGTGTTGAAATTCCACACCTGCAAGACTTACACATGGAAATGATATCACTACGTCCCACGGACGATCAAGAATGATTTAATTACCACAACGGAATAATAATTATTATTACATGGACATCCTCTCAGTCCTTGGCTAATCTATGTATACTCCGTTCCCGTGTGTACCCACACACACACACACACTCTGTACGTCTGTGTACACAAGACGTAAGTCCCTCTGGACTGACAAGATGACAACAAGGGTGATTATCTCCTCGTCCACACTTCACTTCACCTCACAGGTGCTGCGTGACAATGCGACGGAACACTTGACCTCGAATTCAAGCTTTAGAGACTACTAATCACCAGAAATACACACATAGGTACTTACATTCATACTGCTGGCTTACACACACACCATTCCCATACATCAGGCACCCCGCTATGGGTGGCTGGCTCACAGTGGTGGTAGGCGGCTGGTACCTCAAGTCGTATTTTTCGTACAATTGGCGCGCACACGAACCCTCCCACTCACAACACGGCTTGTTTCGTACCCTCGACCCACCGGTGAAGTGGAGCGTTCGTACCCAGGTGACGCCACAACGATTGCGTCTTAAACAAACATGGGAAATCTGCCTTAAAGCACTAACACTTATTTCCCCGTTCCCATCGACTGCTACAGAGCACTAGCAAGTCTACTCATCACTGGTATGAGATCTACGAGTCTGTTACTGCTCGTATGCACATTACCCCACGATCTTAGACCGACCACAAGATCTTCTCCATCCACTCGCTGTTCACAATGTCTTTTCCCCTCCAAGCGACGACTTCAGCCGGATTCTGTGACGATCGCTGTCGTAGATGAAGCAGGAAGTGAAGCAGCTGAGTAGTTAAACCACCACGACGCAATATACTCAATTTGGCCGAATTGAGTACAGGAGCGTCCTGACAGGGTGATGGCTCTGTTCAGAATGACGCCTATACCGACGATTCCCGCGTCCCCCTCGAAATAACCAATGAGAGGAAGGCATACTGCTGCCTACCCCTCTCATCCAATCAGCGACGGTGTAGCATAGCCCCTAGAGCAACTCCAAGATGGCCGACCAACATGGCGGCTCAAGATGTTTACTAAGATGGCGTCTGTTTCCATGACGACAACTCAAGTGGCTAGCGCGCGCGGGGACCCCACAGCTTACCCACGCCAGCGGCCTAACTGTTTTCCCGCGCAAGCTAGTCTTTCGCTCCATGCCTTACAATGAGATGATGCTATCGGCTCTATCTCTATCCATAGACATGCTACCCCGGCCAAGGTAACATTTCTGGACTGCTGATGACTGGGGCTCTCACGTGAGCCCAAACACTAGATGTTTCGGTTGCTGGTTACCAAACTTAAGTCCGCACACTTAACAAGTGCACTTAACAAGTGTACTGGCCTCCCACAGGCATAAGAGCACTATTGTAAGTGAGCTGGTGAACCATCCCCTCACATCAACCTCCCACCAAAAGATAAAATTTCCCGGAGGAAAATTTCATCTAAATCACCAGCCACTTACACTTGTGCTCTTAAGTGCATGGCGGCTTGGTGGTGGTGAATCATCCATTTTCTGTTGACGTCGGTGGCTCGCGGGACAAGATGTGACGTCACTGGCTCGTCCAGGGTGGTACTTCCTGACCGTAGTGCGGTCGTGCTCAGGTTCTGGGTCCTGGTTAAGCCGGCTCGACGCCTCGCAGCTTCCTTTCGTCAGTCCCTCACACTCTCGCCCCACAGGTCTGTGTCATACTGGACACAATGGATAGCACTCTGGGATGGACTTACCAATGAAGTACAGACTCCACACCTTCCCTACTCTACCGACACAATTCCGACAGTTAGCAGACTGTCGTGACTTCCAGGTGACAGGGTCTTTCTTCCTGTCTGTCTGTCACTCTCAGACCGGGTTGCTCTACCGACTGAGTTGACTGGGCTGAGGCCTCTTCAGCAGCTGTCAAACCTCGCCCCTCACTGAGTACTGAGTCACTGACCTGCTCGTTCTTCAATCTCTCAGCGACCGTTCGTTTGTCTGAACGATCTTCCAACAGCCTGAAAGATTGGTCCAAAATATCCACTTCACTTGTGGGAACCACAGCTACCTTAGCCTCACCACTGGCAACATCCAGCAGACGTTTACTCTCCTGAGTGGTGGTAACCCTCGCGGGTCTGGCTGGTGGACAGGTCGTGGCGGGATCAGCTGATCTGGGCCACACCCGTCTCACTGGGCTCACCTCCGTTTTCTGTGAAATGAAAGAAGGAAAATTGCTTTTTTTCCTTTTACCTCATGCACCTGATCTTTCGCCTGACAAGAGGCGACCTTGACTTCCTCAGCTGGCGGCCGTGTGACATCGCCGTCAGCTGGTGAGACCCATCTGAGTCCCTCTGAGTCAGTTCTCGTTTTCTGTGCAATAGGGAGAGAAGGATGGATCCGGTTTCCTTACACCTGCTGCGCCTCTTCTTCTGTCTGGGCGGCGGTGATCTCTGCTCGACCGGCCGGCTGACGCTTGGTGTCAACGCCAGCGGGTTTAACCTTCCTCTCACCTGTTCCTGTTTCCGCTGGGTCATTTCCACAGGACAGACCCACCTGGTTCTCTATACCAGGAGTATTACCTATCAAAAGTCCATACACTGCCTTTCTACTTAGTGCAGCTTTGATCTTACCTTTGATATATGGGGTGTCTACCAACACGGACACTTCTTCCATGTCCTTACCAGTGCCATCTGGGTACTGGACACGGAGGTTTCGACCTGTTCTACTCTCAGGCCCAACCAAACTGCTCCTGACCATGTTAACTGTAGCACCCCGGTCTCGAAAGACACTCGTCCATTGCCCATTAACTCTTCCACTAGTTAACTCGAGTGTGTGTCTCAGGGCATCACCTCCCACGGTACTCATGCCTGTAACTTGCACCTTGGTCACCTTCTTAGTCTTACGCCTAGTGTTGCTCGGGCACTTAGCTGCTCGGTGACCTGTCATGTTGCATGTGAAGCACCTGGGTCCCTTAACCTTGGGTCTCTGTTGGTGTCCCTTAGACTTACTTTCCTTAGGTTTGGCTCCCGTACTTGGAGCTTGAGTGAACCGTTCAACCTTTGTCACACATCGATCTAGGTATGCATCCCTACGATCGATCTTCTCCTCTCTTGGCAATAGAGGAGGTATCTCTACTTCCAGCGCCGGTACCTCTGAGCTTGGCGCGGTAGGAGGGGTTTGACTCCCCGTCCTTGCCTGTGATTGCACTCTTGCAATTTCCAATCTAGTCAATCTCTCGTGGTGGGCATTCCACATGTGGACCACAAATTTGGCCTTATTAACTCCTTGCAGTTTGAAAGCATCAGCTTGAGCTGCAAGGTACTGTAAAGTCATTTCCTCCTGGGGTTCAGTCCCCATCCTGCACAAATGTTCTGGTATCCGATTGACTTCATATGAAACGTTTCTGTGGCCCAAGGAATCAGTCCTTAGCCTAGGCTGGGGTCGCGACTCCCCTTCCTTCTCCTGGGGTGGACTTCCTCCCACACCCCCTGACATACCGACTATACCACGGTCGGCTAGGGGAACTCCCTTGTCCCCTAGATCACTCCTGTTTGCTCTTTCTAGAAGTACACGCTGTACATAGGCATCCTGGTCCTCAACATACTGCCGACATTCCTCATCTGTGCGAATGTCTCTATCCTTTGGCAGCACGCCATACCTAGTCGCATACAGATATATGTACTTATCCCTATAATCCTCATCCATTCTGTGTGTGTGGTGTGTGTGTACCTAATCCTGCTAACCGACAACAAACACACCCACAACAATATTGTTCTGCAATGTTCTGCACACCTTTCTTCCTAGGTTTCTCGACTTGATGAGTCTTACTTTTCTGATTATGAATCAAAAGTCTACGGCCCCACGTTGGGCGCCATGATGTGAGAGTTTTGGCTGACTTAAGTCAGTGGAATGAATAAAATTGGTATAAGGAATTGAGCTCAGAAAATTTCTAAGAATTTTCTTTATTCTTTAACCTTTATTCCTGTCGTGATATTCAACTAGGTCCCTGAGGAAGGACTTGCTTAGCTAACACACCAGTGTAGTAAGCAGCTCATTCCTCACTTTGGGACCCTGTACGAACAATTGACTAGGCGCGAGCAAACGCCGAGACCCCAATGAAATTGAAATCCCCTCCACTTTGGTCGTCGACCTTCGTAACTCGCCGAAGCGAATCTAACGAGTAGGTCCTGGGCTCTCACAACAATAATTTATTGTTGTGTGGTGCCGTATATTTGATCCAAAGCTCAGAATAAGTCTCCAATAGTCGAGTGTGAAGAACATTTGCATAACAATAATAATGTGTGGGGGTGTAACGAAAAGACAGTGTTAAACATAACAACTTAGTTTATTCAATAAAGTACTAACTACTACAACAAAACAAAAGAAATGTCAATGACGTTACTCTAAATCCTTCCTGTGACACTATCAATGACAGCTAGACACCAGCCCCTCGGACTGCATAATGAACTAACTCGAACATAAGCGTGACCACAGAGGAATCAACAAGCAAGCAAGAACTAACAGATCTATAATCACAATTACAACAAATGACACAGTGGGTTCTGAAACACGTCTCCAGTAACCTCCTAACTGTTCTACGCCTCAGTGCAGTCTACACCTGCAATAGCGGTTGCAATGCAATCAAATCAGTAGTCTTTCAATGACATCAATAACTAATGGGTTCACTGGCAACTCCAGCACCCTTCCTCAAATTAATCTTTACGTTAACACTTCGTCCCACGGACGATCAACAATCAATAACAATTGATTTACGTTAATAACAATAACATTTACGTTAATATAATAACCTTCTCTTACAACTGTCACTAGTAACGCGGAAATTACACAACACTCTACCCGTCGAGCATTCAGTGAGAAAATCCCATTAATCCCTGTACTACTAGACAGCTGATTAATCTCTTTACTAGTTACGTTAATTTACGTTAATCGGTTACTAATCACTCAGCGATGGTAAACTCTGATTTACAATGTCCAAAGTGCTAAGAGAACGGTAATCACTCGTGATTACCTTTAGAGTAATTAATTACTATCCTCAAGATCAATAATTAAACAGTTAAATACGCAACCTTTCACACTGGCTCAGCAATTTACATTAAGGTATGAATTCCGTCTGAGCCTTCCATACTCAGACCAATTCAGGTGGCTAATAACAGTAATTAGGCACCACGTTTACGTTATTCTAAAATGACGTTACTCTTCCCACGAGTCAATCAAGTGCCGGTACTTCCGGACATAAATAACGACGTTACGTTAATGGAACAATGTAGCCTTCGTGTGAGTCGATCAACAAGGATCGAGATTAATTACTTTGACTTCCTGAAACACGTCAATTACCCGGCCCACTGACCGTTAATTACGACAGACAATACTCTAATTCTTATCTGGCTGGTGGCTAGGCTCCTTGAGACTACCGTAGCTGCTTGCAGGAAAGTAAATTAACCCAAACGTATTCTACGTTACTCATATTGTCAAAGAACAAATTCTCTTAAAGCAATGGGCGTTCCCTTGGTTACGTTATATTAATTGCCTCGCAATCACCTCACTGAATACTGGACTTCGATGTCCTACCAGATAAACAGGAGAATATATGTATACCCAAGTACTCGTCTACAGCCGAGTTCACCCACGACAATGACAATCACACTAACAAATCACAGTGATTTACGTTACAATCCGGTTGCAATGACAATACTGCAGAACCTAGTAAAATAACATACAGGACATGAACCCTCTAGAACACTGCCCCACAATGACTTCACTGAACTGCAGTCACCCACGGTGATTGCTCAACTCTAGCAACAATCACTAACAATGACAACCCCTTTGCAACAACACACACGGCAAGTACTCTAATTTCCAAGTATTAGAATACTGCTCAACACTTACTTACTTACTGTTGCAAATGACCCCAGTGCTCTCAATAACCCCTAGAACATAGGTCCCAAATTTGCAATCACCACACAGTAAATAACACAATAACACTGGGCACCGTGACACTACGATTATATATATATAAATAATTACTGCTGACACATGTAGCCTACAGCTATCAAACGTTATTGGGAACACTAAGGAGATCTCGCCCTCCTTAAATCACATGGGTGAGTGATTTATCGATCACGCATGCCGAATAAACACTCCCGAGTTACGTTACTCGGCAGAGCGATGGCTGCCCCTCCCGACAGCCTCGTCACTCACCAAATTCTACCAATATTACGTTAATACTGCATATATACTATATATATATATATATATATATATATATATATATATATATATATATATATATATATATATATATATATATATATATTGTGACGGTGTTCCCCCCTTCTAATTCTCCCACGCCTGCTGTAAGAGTCATGTCCACTATTCCCGAGCGTTCTCTACGGTGCAGGCATCAGTTGAACATATGTGGGAGAGAGTAGTATTCTCGATGAGCCGAGAAATTCGTGAAACAAGAATGTTTTGGCCTGTGGGATAGGCCCTTTAGGGAGCCAAAATGGCGCCGGCGAGTCTGTTCTCCCGCCAAAACTGTGTGACGTCAGTGTCGCCAGATTGGTCACCGTCAGCGACGTGGCACTGGGAGCCAATGAAAACCGACTTTGGAAAATGTGACGTCGCATAGGCAAGGGGGTCCAGCCGTGGCGGCGCCTTCGCGCTATCAGTCTCACACGACACGTCCGAGAGGCAGGACGTGCGACCGGTCATCCTGTTTGAGTGACGGATTACCGAGCTCCGGTGGATGTAAGCGTCTCCAGTTGTTAGCGCGCACTCTGTGAGGTCTTCCTGCAACCCAGATGTGGCTCAGATAAGGAATTGACAGAATATTGAGCAACAAGTGCTCAGGGACAGGTGCGTTGCAAGAAGTGGGCCGGGCATCGTCGTGTGTGACGTCCTTGGCAGTTCACCAGTATAAGAGACAGCTTAGTGGCCGGGCCAATCCACCGTGAGTGAATCGAGTTGACCACCTTGTCAACTTGGTTGAACGTGTGATCGACGATCCTGTCAAGTTTGACAGTAACCATACCTACGTGGAACCCTACGAGTCAACAGTTGGATGCAAGCACGTCGAGAAGTCTTCCCAAATACCTAGTGACATGCCTAGACGACGAGGGAATTGACAGTGTAGTGAGCTTGAAGTGCTCTGAAGTCGGGTGCTGTGCGTGTGGAGCTTAAGCAGTATCGTCTGGGACAGCTGATAACTTCACAGTCACTTCGTAGTGGTGAGAGGCAGTTCCTCTGGGAGTACAGTGACAAGGGACTATTTGGGAAACGTACGACGACCGCCGAGACGTAGGCTGGCTGCCGTAGTTGGGAGGAAAGTTGACGGCCAGGAGACCGACTTCAACCGGCGACGTACTGTAGGGGAAGCACGGACCTGCAGTGTACAGAAAGCGGCGAGACGCGAAAATCCTATGACGTTGGCTTGTGTTTCTGGAGGGTGTACGAGGCGAGAGCCTGGACCAGGAGCTACAACCCAACTGTCATCCTAGGATAGGTAAAGTAGGTGTTTACAGTTACCCTCCCATTTCCCCTTTAGTTAGCTATAGATACTTGTCAGAATATTTTTTATGTCGTGAGCAAGTCTCACTTGAGTCTAAGTCACAGAGAGCACAGTGTGTGGTGAGGCTACCCAGAGCGCTCACAGTATCAGTTTACATATATATCTATGTGTGGGTGTGTGCAAGCACCAGGATTCATTAAGGAATTTACTGTGACTATTAGTCATTTCCTGTGATTATTATTATTATATATATCAGTAGTAAGCCAGTTATTGGTACTAGGCTATTGAGCCCAAATTTTATATAAATGCCTGTGTGTTGATCTCCATGATTTATTGATATACATGCCTGTGTATTGATCTCCATGATTTATTGATATAAATGCCTGTGTATTGATCTCCATGATTTATTGATATAAATGCCTGTGTATAGATCTTCATAATTTATATATATATATATGTCTGTAATTTGATTACTGATTTATCTATGTACACGCCTGTGTACTGAATAATATCATATACGTGAAGTGATTGCCAGTGATATATCTTTGAGAGAAAGTATAGATATAAAGATAAGTTCAGTGATCAAGCGAGTGCATTCACAGTAAATATTATTAAGAACAGAGTAATCTTTTGGTACGGTGAAAAGTCACTGTGAGTGCAGTGTGAATAAGATATTGATCGTGAGGCCAGTGAAGTGGTGTATCGCAACCCAGTGAAATCATAAGTATGCCATGTGAATGTTAAATACAGTGTTTTGCGAAAAGTTAAATAAACGGGGATCGTGACAGAATTAGAAAACAAGTACTAGTCTTTTCTCACGGGTGCTAGGGCCCGAGTCAGCTGACTTTGACAGGTGACGCGAGGGGTTGCCGTGTGTTACCATTTGGTGCGTTCCGGATTATTTGTCATTATTTGCGGCGGAGTGAGCAGCTGCTATACTTTGTTCCTGATACATTGATGCATATATATTTCTCGTTGTCTTTTAAGTAAAATACCAAAACTCTTTGGTGTTTGATATCATCCCCTCCATTTATCTTGTGACCGTGTAAGGAAGTAAAACAGAGTGACTTGCCTGAGACCACACTATTTGAAATTGCTCTTACCACAATTACCAAAATTACACCTCACCACTGCAGTGTTACTGGACACCTAAAAACACCAGTTGGCGACCTTGAAGGCTGTGTGAGAGTTCTGTCTCGGGGCGGGCCACAGATTGAGGGAATAATCTGTGTCTCCACTCATTTTACAACTTAAGGCCGGTTGTGGAATCGACTGGGGGTACTCTCCGGGGCGTGCAGTGGAGCCTAGAGGATCGAGGGAAGACCCGTAGAACGACGGTGAGTAAGGGTTAGTGTCAGAGCAACCACCTCGAGAGGAGATCCAGTCTACCTTTGCTTTAACCCTTCACTAACAAGAACCATGTGCACCCCGACAATATATATATAAATCACACTTGTCACGGCCCTGGGAACAATACAAGAAATTAAAACCACACTGTGGCACACTCCACAATAATCATTGCCAGGAATCACTGACGTTACCACATACCTGAGCGCTCAGTGTTGAAATTCCACACCTGCAAGACTTACACATGGAAATGATATCACTCCGTCCCACGGACGATCAAGAATGAATAATTACCACAAAGGAATAATATAATATTACATGGACATCCTCTCAGTCCTTGGCTAATCTATGTATACTCTGTTCCGTGTGTACCTACACACACACACACACACACTCTGTACGTCTGTGCACAAAAGACGTAAGTCCCTCTGGACTGACAAGATGACAACAAGGGTGATTATCTCCTCGTCCACACTTCACTTCACCTCACAGGTGCTGCGTGACAATGCGACGGAACACTTGACCTCGAATTCAAGCTTTAGAGACTACTAATCACCAGAAATACACACATAGGTACTTACATTCATACTGCCGGCTTACACACACCATTCCCATACATCAGGCACCCCGCTATGGGTGGCTGACTTGCGGTGGTGGTAGGCGGGCTGGTTGGTACCACAGCGGTATCTTTCGAACAATCGGCGCGCACCTAACCCTCCCACAACACGGCTTGTTTCATACCCGCGACCCACCGGTGAAGTAAAGCGTTCGTAACCAGGTGACGCGGACAACGATTGCGTCTTAAACAAACATGGGAAATCTGCCTTAAAGCACTAACACTTATTTCCACGTTCCCATCGACTGCTACAGAGCACTAGCAAGTCTTATCATCACTGGTATGGGATCTACGAGTCTGTTACTGCTCGTATGCACATTACCCCACGATCTTAGACCACCAGATCTTCTCCATTCACTCGCTGTTCACAATGTCTATTCCCCCCCAAGCGACGACTTCGGCCGGATTCTGTGACGACCGCTGTCGTAGATGAAGCAGGAGGTGAAGCAGCTGAGTAATTAAACCACCACGACGCACTATACCCAATTTGGCCGAATTGAGTACAGGGAGCGTCCTGACAGGGTGGTGGTTATGTCCAGAATGACGCCTACACCCGCCGATTCGCGTGTCCTCTTCGAAATAACCAATGAGAGGAAGGCATACTGGGGCCTACCCCTCTCATCCAATCAGCGACGGTGTAGCATAGCCCCTAGGGCAACTCCAAGATGGCCGACCAACATGGCGGCTCAAGATGTTTACTAAGATGGCGTCTGTTTCCATGACGACAACGCAAGTGGCTAGCGCGCGCGGGGAGGCCAACAGCTTACCCACGCCAGCGGCCTAACTGTTTTCCCGCGCAAGCTAGTCCCTCGCTCCATGCCTTACAATGAGATGATGCTAACGGCTCTATCTCTGACCACAGACATGCTACCACGGCCACGGTAACATTTCTGGACTGCTGATGACTGGGGCTCTCCCAGGAGCCCAAACACTAGATGTTTCGGTTGCTGGTTACCAAACTTAAGTCCGCACACTTAACAAGTGCACTTAACAAGTGTACTGGCCACCCACAGGCATAAGAGCACTATTGTAAGTGAGCTGGTGAACCATTCCCTCACAATATAGTCCTCTTGTTAACGTACGCCTGTATTCATTTTTATGTTACGTTTTTTTCACGTGTTAAAATTGCACATTGCTCAGCCAAGGAATTGTCTTTATTTAACTTTGTTTTCTAGAGTAATTAAATTTCATTTGTTTATCTTTTGTGTTTTGTGTGTCTTACCTTACCTTACCACAGACTATCAGGCAAGCAGTCGCTTTTTTTCATTAGTGTATGTGGCCAGGCATTGACATCTGCCATTGGAAGACTGCCGAACACCATACTCCAACACTTTACCGTCACACTACCTACACCTGAGTGTGGGGGGTATCTCTCACTACCTACACCTGAGTGTGGGGGGGTATCTCACTACCAACACCTGAGTGTGGGGGGGGTATCTCACACTACCTACACCTGAGTGTGGGGGGGGTACCTCTCACTACCTACACCTGAGTGTGGGGGGGGGTATCTCACTACCTACACCTGAGTGTGGGGGGGGGTATCTCTCACTACCTACACCTGAGTGTGGGGGGGGGTATCTCTCACTACCTACACCTGAGTGTGGGGGGGGTATCTCTCACTACCTACACCTGAGTGTGGGGGGGGGTATCTCTCACTACCTACACCTGAGTGTGGGGGGGGTATCTCTCACTACCTACACCTGAGTGTGGGGGGGGGTATCTCACACTACCTACACCTGAGTGTGGGGGGGGGGTATCTCTCACTACCTACACCTGAGTGTGGGGGGGGTATCTCACACTACCAACACCTGAGTGTGGGGGGGGGTATCTCACACTACCTACACCTGAGTGTGGGGGGGGGG
>WNGS01003828.1:0-13204 GCA_020271785.1 Procambarus virginalis
CAGGCCATAAAAATAATGTTGTGTTACCGGCCGCATAGTAGGCAAAACTGAAAATCACACATAGCAGTCCAGAACCCAGCACTCATGCGAAGAACCTTTACCACAAATGCACCTAAGCCTGTTGTAAACACATTCGCTACATCTGGAAACATGTAATTTCGACCGCCACGCCACAACGAGGCTGAACCGAAGGGAATTCGGGCGGAAGGAGAACAGCGGCGCTCGCCCGCGACCCGATCGGGGCAGGGGAAAAGGGGCAACCCAATCCAGATTGAGGGCCGATGGGGGCACGGTACCCCGGCAAAAGGACCCAAGGCGCCAAGGGAAGCGGTGAGGACACGGGCTGAGGGCAAAGCCTGAAGGGGGAGAGGGGAAGGAAAGACACTTCCAACCCCCAGGGGGGGGCGGACCGCGGACCAACCAGGCGGCAGTCGTGAGAGTGGGAGGACGACGATGTGGGGTCTGAGGAAAGCTCGTCTCGCGGAGGACTGGGTGAGGGGTCCGTGACCACCGGGGGCACAGTCACAACTGAAGAAATTGAGAGAGTGGGATGATTTGGGACAAGGAAATGCCAATACTCTGCGACGCCTGGAGTAGGGTTGGTCTACTGTCAGGGTGTCCACTAGTGATACTCTCGAGCATTACCATCCCTCCGTAAGGTTACCGCCTGGCGAACGGAGGTCCACAAGGTATTTGTACAGGCGGAGTCACTTCATACCTACCCTTCCCTAATGTTGATAAAATATTGGGTAATGATTTAGAAGGAGGTAAGGTAGGGGACTCCAGACATGATAGGTTATGGTTACATATCCCCAAGGTTTGCCTGGATTTCACCCCACACTGCCGAGGATAATGTTGCTGTAACCCTGCTCGTGGTGAATGGTCAGGGGGAATTAAATGTTAAAGGCAGCCCTGTGCTTGCAAAGGTGGTAAATCACAAGGACACGAGGGACATTCAGAGTGGTGAAACCAAGTGGACCTTGAGACCACATTCATGGCCCCGACTCGATGACAGGGCCGAGGACATTGTGGAGATCCTGCCACTGCCGCCTACCGAGAGTAGTGTGGTGGAAACACTGTGAGCCCTCGCCCAATGGCATCTGACCTAGGCCTGGATGCCTCCTTGAATGAGTTACAAAAAGCTGACCCAAGTCTTGCAGAGTGTCACGAGACAGCCGTCTCTATGTAGGAAATTGTAGACGCAGCACCTGGGTACTACTACAATGAGCGGATTTTGATGACAAAATGGAGACCTCAGAGTGCTCCTTTGTCAAATGATTGGGAGGTAGTCCACCACGTTATGTTGCCGACCTGCTATATGGAGAGAGTTTTGTCAGCTGCCAATAATGATCCTATGGGGGGACACCAAGGCATTAATATTACCTATCACAAAAGCTGCAAGTACTTTTTCTGGCCAATCTGAAGCCGATGTGGCAAAAATTTTGATGCTGTATTGCAGTCAACTTTGTTTTTCGAGAAACCAAACCAACGCCACCTAAGCTCCCTCGGAAGCCTAGTGTGTCCTGCCGAGAGAACCATTTTCTCATGTGGTAAGGGACTGTGTTGATCCATTACCTAGAACTAAGTATGGTAATATTTATCTAATTAAGATGATGTGTATCACGACTCGTTACACGAGGCCTTCTTGCTGTAAGGGCAACGCCGAGCAAGACTCTGGCTGTTGCTCGGATCTTGCACATTTTTTTTCCACTTGTGGACTGCCTCGGGTTGTACACACTGACAATGGTACTAACTTAAAGTCTGATATTTTTAAACAATTTTGTAAGGTCCAGTGAATAACTCATAAGGCCTTCCAGCCCCTAGACCAGCCACAGAGTCAGGGGTCATGAGGCTTTTCAATCTAAATCTGAAGCAGATGTTGAAGACATAGTGCGAGAGTTCCCATACCTTCTGCGACGAGAACTTGCCGTATGTTTTTGTTTGCTGCTAGGGAGGGTTTGCAAAGTTCTCTGGGTTGCTCTCCTTTTGACTTAGTCTTTGGTTATAAACACTTCGTGGACCCCTTGCAATGGTTACAGGAGAATCTGGTTAGGGAACGCTACGTTAACCGAAGGTTGTCGCTTTCTTGGCGCAACACCAACAGATACTCAAGAGAAGGCCCCCTTGCGGCACCTTAAAGTTCTGGGTTACGGCCCAAGACAATATGGAAAGTGAACGGAACCGATCCTAAAGGTCTATATTGGAGTTCAGCACCGCGGTGACCCTGTCCGGTACTAAAGATCTCGACTGGCGAGCACTATGTCCCACGCACGTACAGGATGGCCCCTCATTGTGACAGAAAGACCTGTCTGTTATAAAAATAATAGATTATCACTGTTCTTGTTAATAAAATTTTTTTATAACAAAGCTCAACTTTGTTCTCTAGGTTTACCAAACCCTAGATTTTAATTAAACCTTACTAAGCTATAATTATCCTCAAGTTCATTTTATTTTGATTATTATTTTCTTATTATTTTTTTATTTTACATTTATATTGTCAGTCTCTACTGTTTTTTTGTTTATTTTATCTAACTTCTGTGTCCTTCCTGGCTATCTATTGGATCTCTATTTTACTTCCAAATTGGTACTATTTTATTGTATTTGCTTTTATTCTGTGCTTTCCTATATCATGTATCCTGTATCGTGATCCCTCTGCATCTCTATGCACACTGATATTGATCCTGATCAAATCTTCTGTCTCATATCTACAAACCAACCACACTTTGATCATCATTATTGCAAGTATTTCACAGCACACCAGGCTAAAAACAAACTCCCAAAAACACCTGTTTATCAGTTTACAACCAAAATGTTAGATCACTTGGTAAACATTTTGACGATTAAATGCATTACTCACAGCACTAGGTACTAATTTATCGTTCATTATTTTAACAGAACCTTGGCTAAATAAAGACTTATACCCACTCTATACTTAGCTGGTTATAAAGCCATTCATAACTGTAGGCCTAATAAAAAGGTGGTGGCACAGCTTTATATAGTACCGAATACATTTATCTGTAACAGTATTATTAGTTTTTCTTTGCCTATTCCTAGACAAGAGACTCAACTTCAGCACCCACATTCAACACATAACGAAAAAAGTCTCTAAGACAGTGGGTAGACTCTCCAAATCAGATATTTTTCCAAACTCCGCTCTCCTCTCACTATATTATGCACTAATCTACCCCTATCTTAATTATGGTATCTGTGCATGGGGGTCTACCACTGCAAACCACCTTAAGCCCATCATCACGCAGCAAAAATCTGCTATCAGAATAATAACTAACTCAGCTTTTAGACAACATTCAGCTCCCTTGTTTAAATCTCTAAACTTGCTAAATATTAACTCCCTCCACACATTCTCTTGTGTCAACTACATTTACAAAACCCTGTTTTTAAATGCAAACCATGCTCTGAAACTCTCCCTGGATGGATGTAATAGGACCCATTATCACCACACCAGAAATAAATATCTCTTTGATATCCCCAGGGTCAAACTTAATCTGTGTAAACACTCTATGCAAATTAAGGGACTTAGTCTATGGAACTCACTCCCTAGTGAATTGAAAAACTGTAAAAGTTTTGCCTTATTTAAAAACAACCAAAAAGTACCTGATTTCATCTTCTTGGTTTCCTACACTGAGCTTTAAATTTGCTCTGTACCTAGTGTTACCCAATCTCCTAATTTTTATGTATTTAACCCTACCAACCTTATCATTGTGTTCATTGCTGTCTTCCTTTATGTGCTAGCCATATGCTGTTTTGTGTCTACCAATTTTTGTCAACTACCATTCAAGCTGTCATTGCAATCAATCTTAGCTGCCTATGTGCTTTAATACACTGTACCTACAATTTTCTCTAATTTTTTTCTTGCCATGTATCTGTTATCATTTTTTTATAAATTTTGCAAGTATTTACCTACTTAAAATTTTCTTAGATTATTAAGGACCTGCCCGAAACGCTGCGCGTACTAGTGGCTTTACAAGACTGTAATTACCATTTTATGTATCCACACTCCTAATGTACCTTCTTGTATATGCATAAATAAATAAATAAATAAATAGTGACAGAGATGACTACTGTGAATATACTTTTGCTCAGTTTACAATTAAATCCCTTAAATCCTCCTTGACTATTGGAGCCATCTATAGATTTCCCAATACTAACATAGCTTCTTTCTCAGACAACCTAAGGAATCTTATTATAAACAACAATCTCAACAAAAACCACATCATTCTGGGAGGAGACTTTAATATTGACCTGGGTCAACAAAACTGTTCTCAAGTTGACTATTTCCTTAACAGCATGAACTCCTGTATGCTATTCCCCTCAATCACCAAACCTACCCGAGTCACTCAAACATCAGCCACTACCTTGGACCACATATGGACAAACATAACAGCTCCCCTTGTATCTGGTATAATCTACGACAGAACAACTGACCACTATCCTACTTTCTTATAGCGAACATGGACATAACACCATCAAAAAGCAAGAAACTTTCATTTAGGCTGCACAGTGAATCGGCTTGAGGCAATCTTACAGATGCACTTCACAATATTAACTGCGATTCTGAATTCAATAATACCCGGTTATAAATTCATTAGCTAACCTCTTCCTCTCCAAAACTCTATGCCTCTACAACCTTCATTGTCCCCTTCTTACCAAGCAAGTAACTGACAAAAGATTAAACAATCCATGGCTCACAAGTGGCATTCTCAACTCAATCAACAAGAAACATGAATATGAAAAGAAACTTAGGATTGGCCTAGTTTCAAAGGAAGTAGCTAAAAGGTACTCATCAATGCTTACCAGTATCATAAGAAAGGCAAAACTTGCATATTATGTGAATAGATTCAATGAAGCAAAAGGCAACATGAAAAGCACTTGGAAAACCATCTCTAGTATCCTAGGAACTAAACAACACTCACATAACCAAATAAAACTTTACAAGTATGGGGATATACCGTCAACTGATTTAGAAATGGCAAATGAATTTAATAGTTTCTTCCATAGGTTGGTGCTAATTTTGCCAGTAAAATCCCACAGACTCGGACACATATTAACACATATCTCTCAGGCAGCTATCCAAACTCTCTACTCCTTTCACCAATCAGCCCGGCAGATGTTGTGTCCATCATACACTCTAAAAACCAAGGCAGGGAACACCAGTGAAATTCCGTCCATTGTATACAAGACCCTCCCATGCCCTTGCCCCACCCATAGCCCTACTGTTCAACAAATCTATAGTGTCACACCTTCCCTGATATCCTCAAAAAAGCAAGAGTAACGCCAATCCATAAAGGAGGCAACCGGCGGACATAAACAATTATAGACCAATATCAAATCTACCCATTCTATCAAAAATATTTAAAAAATTATTTACAAACAGCTCTATTCCTACCTCGTAAAATTCGACATACTCAGCCCCTGCCAGTTTGGCTTCCGGTCCCAAAAGAGCACCAACGATGCAATCATTAGTCTCCTTGACGTAATCTACTCAGCCCTTGACAAAAATGAGTTTCCGATTGAACTCTTCATTGACCTAAGAAAAGCCTTTGATACTGTTAATCACAACTACCTCTTACTTAAACTCCAGCATTATGGAATCCGAGGCCTTGCCCTTGACTACATTCGATCCTATCTTAGTGACAGACACCAATATGTAACCATCAATGATACAACTTCTTCCACTCTACCAATTACCGTTGGAGTGCCACAGGGCAGTATCTTAGGACCTCTTCTATTTCTTATATATATAAACGATCTGCCTAACGTCTCTAATATTCTCAAACCTATATTGGTTGCTGACGATACTACTCTTATCTATTCAGACCTCAACCCACATACACTAAATGTTGTGAATAATGAATTAAAAAAAGTCCACTTATGGATGTAAACTAACAAACTAACACTAAACATCGAAAAGACTTACTACATCTTATTTGGAAGCAAATCATCAAATGCAATTCAGCTACAGATAGACAACATTAACATTAGTAATAAAAATGATGGCAAGTTTCTTGGCCTATTCCTAGACAAGAGACTCAACTTCAGCATCCACATTCAACACATAACTAAGAAAGTCTCTAAGACAGTTGGTATACTCTCCAAAATCAGATATTATGTTCCTAACTCTGCTCTCCTCTCTCTCTATTATGCACTAATCTACCCCTATCTTAATTATGGTATCTGTGCTTGGGGGTCTACCACTGCAAACCACCTTAAGCCCATCATCACCCAGCAAAAATCTGCTATCAGACTAATAACTAACTCTGCTTTCAGACAACACTCGGCTCCCTTGTTAAATCCCTAAACTTGCTAAATATTAACTCCCTCCACACATTCTCTTGTGTCAACTACATTTACAAAACCCTGTTCTTAAATGCAAACCATGCTCGGAAACTCTCTCTGGACAGATGTAATAGGACCCATTATCACCACACCAGAAATAAATATCTCTTTGATATCCCCAGGGTCAAACTTAATCTGTGTAAACACTCTATGCAAATTAAGGGACCTAGTCTATGGAACTCACTCCCCAGTGAATTGAAAAACTGTAAAACTTTTGCCTTATTCAAAAGCAAAAGCAAAAAGTACTTAATTTCATCTTCTTAGTCCTACACAGAGCTTTATTTTTGCTCTGTACCTAGTGTTACCCAATCTCCTAATTCTTATGTATTTAACCCAAACAACCCTATCATTGTGTTCATTGCTGTCTTCCTTTATGTGCTAGCCATTTGCTGTATTGTGCCTACCAATTTTTGTCAACTACCATTCAAGCTGTCATTGCAATCAATCTTAGCTACCTAAGTGCTTTATTATACTGTACCTACAATTTTCTCATCTTTTTTTTTCTTCTTCTTGCCATGTAACTGTTACCATTTCTTTTTTTATAAATATTGCTAGTATTTACCTACTTAAAATTTTCTTAGATTAAGGACCTGCCCGAAACACTGCGCATACTAGTGGCTTTACAAGATTGTAATTACCATATTATATATTTTCACATTCCCAATGTACCTTCTTGTATATGAATAAATAAATAAATAAATAAACTTAACAAATATGCGTATTCAGCAGATATGTAAGGCCTTTCTAAGAGTCGGCTTGCAGGAAGAAGATAGACTTCACTAAGTTTCTATGGGTAGTGTTACGGTGCCCCCTCCTATCTCTTTCGTTGCCTGCTATAAGAGTCATATCGACTCTCCCTGCAGGGAGAAACTTACATTATAAGTCTGTAGGTAAGGGGAAAGAGGCGCCCGGATATAAATGAAAGAGTATCCCCTACTGCAGATATGATCTTTTAGAATGGACGCCAAGCCGTGTGCGGATTGGGTGACTCGGGTCACAGGCGACCAATCAGAGCCCGCCGTGACGTCACCGAGTACCGGGCGGCGCCATGGTCAGATTGGACCTGACAGCGAAGGGGAGAGGACGCTCCTCTGCCAGCTCTCAAGGATTGGAGGTTAAACAGGCCTTTCTCAGTGGATTAGGGCTAGCCATCGCAGCCCACCTGATATATAGGAGACCCCGCGCTTCTGGGAAGCAAAAGGAACCAAGTTGATTGAGGAGAGAAGTGCCAAACTTGGGAAAGATTCGGTGACGACGCTGGGCGGCGACGCTGGATGTGAGGGCCTGGAAGAGGTGTGGCGGGCAGGCATAGCTGTGACCGGGTCACATCCACTGAGGTTGTTAGAGGGACGACACCGTTCCTAGGGCGAGGAGCAACGCCTCGTGGAAGGAACGTGTGGGTGAATATGGTGATAAGCTCAGCGCCCATCGATGGACCAGGATTGGGATAGCTGAACCCCAGGGATTGGAACGGCGAAGACGCGAGGCTTCACGACACCTGAGGACCTGTGGGAACGTTCCTGGATCACCGAGGATCGACTCAGGAAGCATAGGACCCTCACACCATCGAGGGACAGGCGTCGTGAGCCAAGGATTGTTAAGGTAGATCATTTTCCCTCCCATTACCCCTTTGTGAGAGTAGGCTAGATAGGCCATTATATTCACTTATATATGTGGAAATAGGATATTAAGGCTTTAGTAGCAGAATAGGCTGCAGGGCAGCTTATGTCCAGGACTGTCAGAGAGGACAGTGTGTGAGGATGGCAGGACAGTGAAGAAGAGGAGCCGACGTGGTGAAGAGGCCCTTCTGTGAGAGTGTGTGTGACTCCTGTCTATCTGCCCAGTTGAAGAAGCCTGGAGAACGTGAGAGAAGAGTTGCTGACAATCTCCAGAGTTATTATTATTATTTTATCATTCTCTTATGTCACTTATATGTGTGATCATGTATTCTATCAGTAAATTCACACATTTTATTATTGTGTTTGAGTGTGCCTCCATTATTATTATTATATTTCTCTATTGAGCATACACGAGGGTTATCATAGTACCATTTAGGGGACATCACGTTCCCTATAGAATTTCTCATTGTCTTGGGAGTAGCAACACACTGGCAACAAACAATATAATAATACACCCACTGAACTGCATTGCTGGGGTGCAGATATAATAACCCAGCTGGCGACCTTGTTGAGGAAAAGATAGAGAAGACAGGCGGGAAAGGAGTTCCTGCAACCTCTTTGTCCGGCAGGCAAGACTCAGGGAGGTCATTGTTACAAAGTAAGCCCAAGTCTTTCTTCACTCCTCCATGGGTCTAGGCCGGAATTGCTGATAGCAGTTTCCCCGTGGTTGACTGAAGGGCTTCCAGGGTGAGTCAGTGGCACCCCTTCAGTGGTGGAAGCAAAGACCTGCGGAGGTGGGCATTGCTGGTCCTCTCCTGTGGGACCAAGGAGACTCCGGTGAATCCCGGGAGTCGGAGGGGCCGAGTATTCGGCCTTTCGAGCCCCTAGCAGCTGAGTGCTAGCAGAGCCCCGGCCCACCCCCCGTGACAGTAGAGAACCCAGAAGATATCAATAGTCCTATAGTGACTTTCAGATTCTCCTCAGTACTTTTCGGCGCGACGTCAAGCCCATTTCTATTGCAAGCAACTCTAGATACTCATCTGAAGAAATCATCAAGTCCCTATAAAGCTGAAATCAGTCAAAATCTATATGTAGATAATTTTCAAGGGACAGTTAACAGTACTACTGAACTGTTACAATTATATCAAGAGGCCAACAAGGAGCTACAAGGTGCCAACATGCTACTACAATCTTGGGCCTCTAACAATGCAACACTGAATAATCAAATAGCAAGAGATTACCCTGAATATCACGTACCAGAATCACAAAAGGTGTTAGTTATGGAGTGGGATCTAATCTCGGACATGATATCGATCCAGTCTGTGCCAATAAATTATTGCATTGCTACAAAAGGGGATTTGCTTTCACAAGTTAGCAAAGTGTTTGACCCACTTGGTCTACTAAATCCTTTAACTATCAAGTAGCGTTTATTGGTGCAAGAAGCTTGGAAGACTAAAGTTGGTTGGGATGATCCACTACCACTCCAGTTACAAAAAGCTTGGATGGAAGTGGCTCAAGAACAAACTTTAGTCGAAAAGATAATCTTTCCGAGACACATAGTCGAGGAAAATGATGAAGTAACACTACATGTATTCACAGACTCGTCAGCCAAAGCTTTTGGAGCTTGTGCTTACTTAGTGACTTCTAATCAATCATATCTTAACACCTCTAAGGCCAGAGTTGCTCCATTAAAAAAGAGGACTTTGCCTCAGATGGAACTAACTGCATTGCTAACGGGCAAACGCTTAGCAGTGCATATCAAACAAGTATTCTCTGCCATGAACATCAAAGATGTCATTATATGGTCTGACAATGAAGCTGTCTTACAATGGGTACGAAACGACAACTGTCCAACTCCCTATGTAAAAAATCGCGTCTCGGAAATTAAAGAAATTTCCGCAGGCTTTCAATTGTTGCATGTACCGACAAAAGAAAATCCAGCTGATCTCTTATCAAGAGGTATGACGTTTAAAAATTTGCAAAGGCAGATATTTAGTTTCATGGGCCTAGATGGTTAGTGAATGGTGGTTGGCCTGAACAAAAGCCACACGTCATCACGACACAAACTATAACTACCACCAGGCAGCAAGCTCAAATATCAGTCTTGGATTGTACTCGTTACTCCTCGCTCATCAAATTAATCAATGTAACACAGAACGTGTTTCAATATCTCAGGAAAAAAGGTATAAAATACACTTTTCCTGATGCACTTATCTATTGGGTAAGACAAGCCCAGAGAGAAACTTATGGGAATAACTATGAAAATCTTCCTCATAAGTTAAAACACAATCTCGGTCTGTGGATAGACCAAGAAAATCACAACATACTGCGTTGTGGAGGAAGACTTAAACACGCAGATGTCAATCTAGATACCTTGCATCCATGGCTTTTACCAAAAAATCATTGGATTACCAGGTTGATTGTGTTACATACACATCAACAAATCATCAAACATGGAGGAGTGTTAGACACCCTCACACAAATCAGACAGCAGTACTGGATTCCTCAGGGAAGACAGTCAGTCAAATCAATCTTGAAAAATTGCATACGATGCAAGAACTTGCTCTTTTCCAGGGCCACCACCCCCTACCAAAGGAACGTGTGGTCCATCTACACCCTTTCGAAACGACAGGAGTAGATTATATAGGAGCAATATATCTAACAGGGACTCCAGATAAGCAACCTATCAAGGCATACATCTGTCTGTTCACCTGTGCTACCACCAGGGCAGTACATTTAGAGGTAACACCCGATATGACTGCTCAATCATTTATACAAGCTTTCCGCAGATTCGCAGCACGCCGATCATGCCCCAAGCTGATGATTTCAGATAACGGAGCAAACTTGGTAGCTGGAGAAGCATGTCTACGGGAAATCTGTTCCCATCCTGCAGTTACTTCCACACTGGAACAGCGTCATTGCAGATGGAAATTTATTCCTCCGAAAGCCCCATGGCACGGAGGATTTTATGAACTGTTAATAGGAACTGTCAAAAGATCCTTGAGAAAATCTCTACACCGTCAGAAAATCAATCTTCAAGAACTCCAGACAGTAATCACGAAAATAGAATCAAGGGTGAATAACCGCCGTTGACTTACTTGTCTGAAGATCCTACTCAACATGAGCCATTAAGTCCTGCACACCTAATGTATGGAAGACTTCTGACTCCAGTACCATCTCTAGTGGATGATGAGATCAGAGATCCCTCATATGTGGGTCAGAGCGAGTTGGTTCAGGGGTATAAGCATCTGTCCAGCATAATCCAAAAATGGAATGATGTTTGGACAAAAGAATATCTTACATCTCTACGAGAACATCACTATGGGGCCAATGTCCCACATAATATATCTAATCTCCAACCTGGCAATATAGTCTTGGTAGACAGTGATGGCCGGCCTAGGGCTGACTGGCCATTAGGTAAAGTTGTTTCAGTCCATCCAGATAGCCAGGGGATTCTGAGAATAGTCAAAATCCTGTCTAAAGGATCAACTTCCCTGAAGACATTGGACAAACTCATCCACATGGAATCAGTGAGCCAGCTGCAGTTAGAGCCTGAGAGACCTCAAGACCTTCTAACTACACATGACCCACAGACTCCTAACAGACACAATCGTCCACAACGGACAGCCGCAAAAAAGTGCAAGCAAAATTTGCACTTGTATTATCAATCCGATGGAGAGTAAATAAATACATAGTTACTATTGTCCTTAGTATTGGATTCTGTGCTAGTTCTCTCCCTCTGGAAGATGTGGGAAATTTTTACCCACCATATCTAATAATCGTCTAAGAAATGTATCATATCTATATCATATCTATATCATATCAAAATCGTATCAAAATCATATCAGAATCACAATAGATTCATCATATAGCTTGATCCTAGATGATAATGCCACTATGATCACGTAAGCTACAGGGCCCTATAGATGCCTACGTGACTTTGTGCATGATCTCTCAAGGAACCAGATTTAGAAGAATTTTTTAATTAAAAAACTATTGCAACATTTATTCAATATCCGGTAGGGATAAAATCGAATCCTTAATAAGAATCAGTGGTACTATCGAGTACTACTAATAATCTTTATATCCTATATCTAATTATATTATAATCACATCTTATCTCAATCATAAGTCTAGACTGTAGAAATAATCAATCAATATTCATAGAAGGCTACCGTGCTCAGGGAAGATGGGGGAGGGGGGGCGATGGCTGGGAGAGAAGCGCCCACCAACACACCCCGTGGCACTGCGCGTTTGTTTACAACTGAGTGAACACGTGTGACGGATCCTTGGCAACATTACCAGCTCAAGGACACCTTATCTAATAACATCACCAGTGAACACTCTAGAATTGGGGGAGTACCTGGACAATATATCTACAAAGCAATATCCCTAGAACATTTATATCTACAAGTGTAAAGTGGAGCACACAGTGACTTTGCTCCACCTTCACCATCAACTATCTTCTGCAACGCAGTTAAAATCACGTAGCAACGCTACCAGATCATCATACAGCAACGCTGTTATATAAAATATCGTGCCTAAACTCGCTACAAGAGTGTTATTCAGTCTGGCACACTTGTCAGACAGGCACCCGGTTTCAGATAAGTTTATTGAATGTTATTACAGTAGCATATTAATTGGCCAATTGTATGCTTGTATAACTTTAATATCCTACAAGTCTGATTGTCGGTTATAAGCGAGGCAACGCCTCATATTTCCGTGAGTTTATTAATATCATAGAACAGCTGTTGAGTCTTATCCAAGCTCTAGACCTCATGAGTGTCCATTTGTCAGAACAGTTTGTTTCAATAATAAGTAATATAAACTTATGAGTGTCCTTAGTGTTGGAAGAGATTCAGTCAAGCTGACTGTACTTAATCATATATATTGAGTATACTGTAAATACATTGCATAATATACTTGAATATATAAGAAAGTTAACATTTCTTGCTTAGTTATTTTTAAGTAATCATATAAGTTCATTTAATTGAATATAATTTTAGCTTAGTAACAGTACTTAGACTACATTAAAGTCATTTATCATACTTTTACAATTTACTAGTTGTATTGTTTATAGTATAAGTGTATTGGCTGTTAATAGTTATGGTGCTAGGTAGACTGTGTATTTAAATCTCTGATTTAAACAGAGAGCCAGTGTTCAGTCAATAACTGAATTATTAAATCTTATCCTTGTATAAAAATACAAGCTGATGTGAGATACCTGTTGG
>WNGS01003828.1:14137-37688 GCA_020271785.1 Procambarus virginalis
CTCTGTTACGACTCTGGGTTCTTTAGATGGAAACCAGAGGTCAAAATTGAGCTTATAACGACAATATGGCAGGGCACGCATAGAGAGATGTAGCTGTTTGTAATCATCCCTGCCAGAAGTACGATTATTTGTGTGGCTCACAAAGCATTTAGACTCTTAAACTTGTTGTGGATTAAGTAACATTGTTATAAGTTTAACTACCCGTAGAATGAGGAAAGTAGCAATATGAGGCATAAGGGAAGATGTTTTAATGTGTATAGCTGTATGATCAATTGGGCTCTTCCCGGCACCACACGCATGCTGCAGGGAGACGCTCTTCTCTGCTGACTGCTGTGCTGTTCGGACGCGCTCTCCTCCTTCCTCTTATTCTTTATTTCTGTGACTTAGTTGGTTAAGTACTCCATTACTCAGTTTGTATATGTCTGGCATACCTATCGTTCTATGTGTAGAGTAGTATACCTGGGGTGTAGTAAGTGTATTTAAGTTTTATCTACCTGTTATGCTAACGGGGTCCCAGTGTACCACGTGGTCCCCTACCCTAAGCTGACTCCAGTGTGTTATAGTAGAGCTTTACCCTAGCTTGTTTCAGTGTAAACCCTTGTATCCTGCTATGTGGACCAAGGCTTTTAACGTAAGATTGTGTGGTAAAGTTAGTATTAAATTGTTATTGGTGTGATTGTGTATGGGGGGTGTTAAGGGTTAATAAATAAGTAAGTTTGAACAGAGTATCCCTTATTCCTGTGTGGGAGTACAATAATCATTTCCTAGACTAACCGGTTTAGTAGCAAGCATTTATTACTGTGGATATATTATTTTGGGGGCCGGGCCTTTTGATTCTCCCATATCTTGATACCTCTATTCTACTTACCCTTACCCCTTATATAGTACCAGTTTCCCCATAGCAACCCACAAATTTTTTTATAACAAGTGGTTGGCCAGTCCGGGAGAACTATTATTGTAAAAAATTAGATCTTTGAATGCCAAAACTAAAAAATTCTTGTTTCCGCAGAACGGTTGTGTGCTAGCCTAGGGTCCAGCTCACCTGGCGTAGGACATTCATTGCACTGACTGGACACCCAACTGGATCTCTTCACGATTAAGGTTAGTGTGGCCTTGTGTTAGGGGCCGTGCAAATTTTTGTTTTTTTTCCAATTTTAATTTTAAATTTTTCTGTGGCTAGGAGCTAAAATTTTAGTGATGTCTTCTGACATGCAGAGACTGGCAGAGGAGCCTTCATTGGGGAAATAAAGAAACTTACCAAGTCTAATTTAGTATTGTTAGGCAAGGAATTTGGTCTAGAATTAAATGCCGCAAATAAAAAGTGGATCTTGTTGAATGAAATACTACAACATTGTATCGATGAAGGACTATTGGCAGAGGATACTCCTTTATGCCAGCCTAGCCAAACAGAAAGTGCAGCTCATACAGAGAGAGAGTTAGCTCTAGAGTTAGCAAGAATAAAATTAGAGGAGCAAAGACTCAAAACCGAGGAGGCTAGAATTAGAGCGACTGCCCCTAGACCTCCACCTGCCGGGGATTCAAACCCCAGGCATTATGAGAAGAAGCATAACTTGCCTGAATTTTCAGAGTCGGATCCTGAAAGGTTTTTCAACCATTTTCAGAGATTGGCCCTGTCCATGACCTGGCCAAAGGAAGAGTGGGTGAAAATCCTACAGGGAAGACTCAGGGGTAAAGCCCAAGATATTTTTATTAATATGCCTGACGACGAGTGTTTTGAATATGATAAAGTCAGGGAACGAATTTTGAGGGCGTATGAAATTACTCCTGAAGCGCACCGCCAAGCTTATCGCAACCTTAGGCCTACACACAACCAACCGTTCACGGAATTCGCGACTGATCAAAGTAGGCTGTTTGATAAATGGATTCGCTTGGCTAAAGCCGAAACATTCGAGGCATTAAAAGACCTAGTTTTAAAGGAACAATTTATAGATAGTATGCCAGACATGGTAGCTCAGTATTTAAGAGGAAGGGTAGAGTTAAATTCTAAAATAGGGGATTTGGCCAAGATGGCAGAAAACTACCAGTTGGCGGGCAAAAGGCCCAATAAAAATAATTTTACCCCACAGAGTAGCAAAACTTATACCCACAGCCAGTCCAGACCAGCTCATTCTAAACCTTTACCTAATGCACCTTCTGTTTCAGACATAACTAACTCTGTTAAATTGTCTACCTCCACGACACTAAAGAGTGAACCGAAGGGTAATTCGGTTAGTAATGTCTCTTCTCCCCGACGTTTCTGTGGTCATTGTAAAAGTTCAACCCACCATATTAGCCGTTGTTGGCAACTGTACCCGGAAAAAAGACCCAATGCTCTCGTTGTGACACAGGGCTTGAGGCCTTCTGAAGGGTTAGGGAGTAAGACTTCCAACCCACAGTGGTTGGACCTGCTTACCCCATTCTTATCGAAAGGGAGACTACTTTTGTCTGAGGGTTCTTCCTGGAGGGACGTGGTGATCTTCCGAGACACCGGTGCCATCCAGACTTTAATTTTAGAGAGTGTTTTGCAAGGTGCCAATACTCTCGACACTGGAGAGGTGGTACTGGTCGAGGGTGTCACTAGTGATACTCGAGCAGTACCCCTCCGTAAGGTTACCCTGGAATCTGATTTCCACAAGGGTATTTGTACAGTCGGAGTCACTTCATACCTACCTTTCCCTAATGTTGATGTAATATTGGATAATGATTTAGCCGGGGATAAGGTAGGGGACTCCAGACTGCCTGTTATGTTGCCTACCCCAAAGGTTTGCCTGGATTCACCCACCGCAGAGGATAATGTTGTGTACCCTGCGTGCGTGGTGACTAGGTCTATGGGACTTAAATGTAAGGGCAGCCCTGTGCTTGCCAAGGTGGTAAATCCCAAGGACACGAGGGACCTTCCGAGTGGTGAAAGCCCAGTGGACCTTGCGGACACATTCATGGCCCGACTCGATGACAGGGCCGAGGACATTGTGGAGAGCCTGCCACTGCCGCCTACCGAGAGTAGTGGGGAGGTGGAGAACACTGTTGAGCCTCGGCCAATGGCATCTGACCAAGGCCTGGATGCCTCCTTCAGCGAGTTACAAAAAGCTGACCCCAGTCTTGCAGATTGTCACGAGACAGCCGTCTCTAGGGAGGAAATTGTAGACGCAGCAACTGGGTACTACTACAATGATCGGATTTTGATGAGAAAATGGAGACCTCAGAGTGCTCCCTTGTCAAATGAGTGGGAGGTAGTCCACCAGGTTATGTTGCCGACCTGCTATAGAGAAAGAGTTTTGTCAGCTGCCCATGATGATCCTATGGGGGGACATCAAGGCATTAATATTACGTATCACAAAATCTGCAAGTACTTTTTCTGGCCCAAGCTGAAAAGCGATGTGGCAAAATTTTGTAATGCATGTATTGCATGTCAACTTGTTGGGAAACCAAACCAGACTCCACCTAAAGCTCCTCTTAAGCCTATTGTCGTGCCGGAGGAACCATTTTCTCATGTGGTAATGGACTGTGTTGGTCCATTACCTAGAACTAAGTCTGGTAATATTTATCTAATTACGATGATGTGTATCACGACTCGTTACCCAGAGGCTTTTGCTGTAAGGAACATCCGAGCAAAGACTGTTGTTGCTCGTATGTTGCAATTTTTTTCCACTTTTGGACTGCCTCGGGTTGTACAGACTGACAATGGTACTAACTTTAAGTCTGATATTTTTGAACAATTTTGTAAGGACCATGGAATAACTCATAAGGTTTCCAGCCCATACCATCCACAGAGTCAGGGGGTCATTGAAAGGTTCCATCTAACTCTGAAGCAGATGTTGAAGACATCGTGCGAGAGTTCCCATACCTTCTGGGACGAGAACTTGCCGTATGTTTTGTTTGCTGCTAGGGAGGGGTTGCAAAGTTCTCTGGGTTGTTCTCCTTTTGAGTTAGTCTTTGGCCATAAAGTTCGTGGACCCTTGCAAATGTTACAGGAGAATCTGTTAGGGAACGTAACGTTAACCGAAGGTTCGGCTTTCTTTGCGCAACACCACCAGAGACTCAAGGACTGCAAGGCTGCGGCACTAAAGTATCTTGGGAAGGCCCAAGAGAATATGAAAGAACGGAACGATGCCAAGGCTAAGTTGCGGGTATTTCAGCCCGGTGACCCTGTCCTGGTACTAAAGCCTCGACTGGGGAGCACTATGTCCCACAAGTACGAGGGCCCCTACATTGTGACAGAGAAGACTGTCTCGTTATAAAAATAAAGATTTATAACTGTCTTGTTATAAAAAATTTTTTATAACAAGCTCACTTTGTTTTCTTAGGTTCATACCAACTATAGGATTTTAATTAACCATTACTAAGCTAATTATCCTCAAGTTCATTTTACTTTATGATTATTATTTTTCTTATTATTTTTTTATTTTACATTTATATTGTCAGTCTCTACTGTTTTTTTGTTTATTTTATCTAACTTCTGTGTCCTTCCTGGCTATCTATTGGATCTCTATTTTACTTCCAAATTGGTACTATTTTATTGTATTTGCTTTTATTCTTGTGCTTTCCTATATCATGTATCCTGTATCGTGATCCCTCTGCATCTCTATGCACACTGATATTGATCCTGATCAAAATCTTCTGTCTCATATCTACACCAACCAGCACTTTGATCATCATTATTGCAAGTATTTCACAGCACACCAGGCTAAAAACAAACTCCAAAATAACACCTGTTTATCAGTTTACAACCAAAATGTTAGATCACTTGGTAAACATTTTGACGATTTAAATGCATTACTCACAGCACTAGGTACTAATTTATCGTTCATTATTTTAACAGAAACTTGGCTAAATAAAGACTATACCCAACTCTATAACTTAGCTGGTTATAAAGCCATTCATAACTGTAGGCCTAATAAAAAAGGTGGTGGCACAGCTATATATTACCGAGATACATTTATCTGTAACAGTATTATTAGTTTCTTTGCCTATTCCTAGACAAGAGACTCAACTTCAGCACCCACATTCAACACATAACGAAAAAAGTCTCTAAGACAGTGGGTATACTCTCCAAAATCAGATATTATGTTCCAAACTCCGCTCTCCTCTCACTATATTATGCACTAATCTACCCCTATCTTAATTATGGTATCTGTGCATGGGGGTCTACCACTGCAAACCACCTTAAGCCCATCATCACGCAGCAAAAATCTGCTATCAGAATAATAACTAACTCAGCTTTTAGACAACATTCAGCTCCCTTGTTTAAATCTCTAAACTTGCTAAATATTAACTCCCTCCACACATTCTCTTGTGTCAACTACATTTACAAAACCCTGTTTTTAAATGCAAACCATGCTCTGAAACTCTCCCTGGATGGATGTAATAGGACCCATTATCACCACACCAGAAATAAATATATCTTTGATATCCCCAGGGTCAAACTTAATCTGTGTAAACACTCTATGCAAATTAAGGGACTTAGTCAATGGAACTCACTCCCTAGTGAATTGAAAAACTGTAAAAGTTTTGCCTTATTTAAAAACAAAACCAAAAAGTACCTGATTTCATCTTCTTGGTTTCCTACACTGAGCTTTAAATTTGCTCTGTACCTAGTGTTACCCAATCTCCTAATTTTTATGTATTTAACCCTACCAACCTTATCATTGTGTTCATTGCTGTCTTCCTTTATGTGCTAGCCATATGCTGTTTTGTGTCTACCAATTTTTGTCAACTACCATTCAAGCTGTCATTGCAATCAATCTTAGCTGCCTATGTGCTTTAATACACTGTACCTACAATTTTCTCTAATTTTTTTCTTGCCATGTATCTGTTATCATTTTTTATAAATTTTGCAAGTATTTACCTACTTAAAATTTTCTTAGATTAATTAAGGACCTGCCCGAAACGCTGCGCGTACTAGTGGCTTTACAAGACTGTAATTACCATTTTATGTATCCACACTCCTAATGTACCTTCTTGTATATGCATAAATAAATAAATAAATAAATAGTGACAGAGATGACTACTGTGAATATACTTTTGCTCAGTTTACAATTAAATCCCTTAAATCCTCCTTGACTATTGGAGCCATCTATAGATTTCCCAATACTAACATAGCTTCTTTCTCAGACAACCTAAGGAATCTTATTATAAACAACAATCTCAACAAAAACCACATCATTCTGGGAGGAGACTTTAATATTGACCTGGGTCAACAAAACTGTTCTCAAGTTGACTATTTCCTTAACAGCATGAACTCCTGTATGCTATTCCCCTCAATCACCAAACCTACCTGAGTCACTCAAACATCAGCCACTACCTTGGACCACATATGGACAAACATAACAGCTCCCCTTGTATCTGGTATAATCTATGACAGAACAACTGACCACTATCCTACTTTTCTTATAGCGAACATGGACATAACACCATCAAAAAGCAAGAAACTTTCATTTAGGCTGCACAGTGAATCGGCTTGAGGCAATCTTACAGATGCACTTCACAATATTAACTGCGATTCTGAATTCAATAATACCCGGGTTATAAATTCATTAGCTAACCTCTTCCTCTCCAAAACTCTATGCCTCTACAACCTTCATTGTCCCCTTCTTACCAAGCAAGTAACTGACAAAAGATTAAACAATCCATGGCTCACAAGTGGCATTCTCAACTCAATCAACAAGAAACATGAATATGAAAAGAAACTTAGGATTGGCCTAGTTTCAAAGGAAGTAGCTAAAAGGTACTCATCAATGCTTACCAGTATCATAAGAAAGGCAAAACTTGCATATTATGTGAATAGATTCAATGAAGCAAAAGGCAACATGAAAAGCACTTGGAAAACCATCTCTAGTATCCTAGGAACTAAACAACACTCACATAACCAAATAAAACTTTACAAGTATGGGGATATACCGTCAACTGATTTAGAAATGGCAAATGAATTTAATAGTTTCTTTCCATAGGTTGGTGCTAATTTTGCCAGTAAAATCCCACAGACTCGGACACATATTAACACATATCTCTCAGGCAGCTATCCAAACTCTCTACTCCTTTCACCAATCAGCCCGGCAGATGTTGTGTCCATCATACACTCTAAAAACCAAGGCAGGGAACACCAGTGAAATTCCGTCCATTGTATACAAGAGACCCTCCCATGCCCTTGCCCCACCCATAGCCCTACTGTTCAACAAATCTATAGTGTCACACCTTCCCTGATATCCTCAAAAAAGCAAGAGTAACGCCAATCCATAAAGGAGGCAAACCGGCGGACATAAACAATTATAGACCAATATCAAATCTACCCATTCTATCAAAAATATTTAAAAAAATTATTTACAAACAGCTCTATTCCTACCTCGTAAAATTCGACATACTCAGCCCCTGCCAGTTTGGCTTCCGGTCCCAAAAGAGCACCAACGATGCAATCATTAGTCTCCTTGACGTAATCTACTCAGCCCTTGACAAAAATGAGTTTCCGATTGAACTCTTCATTGACCTAAGAAAAGCCTTTGATACTGTTAATCACAACTACCTCTTACTTAAACTCCAGCATTATGGAATCCGAGGCCTTGCCCTTGACTACATTCGATCCTATCTTAGTGACAGACACCAATATGTAACCATCAATGATACAACTTCTTCCACTCTACCAATTACCGTTGGAGTGCCACAGGGCAGTATCTTAGGACCTCTTCTATTTCTTATATATATATAAACGATCTGCCTAACGTCTCTAATATTCTCAAACCTATATTGGTGCTGACGATACTACTCTTATCTATTCAGACCTCAACCCACATACACTAAATGTTGTGAATAATGAATTAAAAAAAGTCCACTTATGGATGTAAACTAACAAACTAACACTAAACATCGAAAAGACTTACTACATCTTATTTGGAAGCAAATCATCAAATGCAATTCAGCTACAGATAGACAACATTAACATTAGTAATAAAATGATGGCAAGTTTCTTGGCCTATTCCTAGACAAGAGACTCAACTTCAGCACCCACATTCAACACATAACTAAGAAAGTCTCTAAGACAGTTGGTATACTCTCCAAAATCAGATATTATGTTCCTAACTCTGCTCTCCTCTCTCTTATGCACTAATCTACCCCTATCTTAATTATGGTATCTGTGCTTGGGGGTCTACCACTGCAAACCACCTTAAGCCCATCATCACCCAGCAAAAATCTGCTATCACTAATAACTAACTCTGCTTTCAGACAACACTTGGCTCCCTTGTTTAAATCCCTAAACTTGCTAAATATTAACTCCCTCCACGCATTCTCTTGTGTCAACTACATTACAAAACCTGTTCTTAAATGCAAACCATGCTTGAAACTCTCTCTGGACAGATGTAATAGGACCCATTATCACCACACCAGAAATAAATATCTCTTTGATATCCCCAGGGTCAAACTTAATCTGTGTAAACACTCTATGCAAATTAAGGGACCTAGTCTATGGAACTCACTCCCTAGTGATTGAAAAACTGTAAAACTTTTGCCTTATTCAAAGCAAAACCAAAAAGTACTTAATTTCATCTTCTTAGTCCTACACTGAGCTTTATTTTTGCTCTGTACCTAGTGTTACCCAATCTCCTAATTCTTATGTATTTAACCCAAACAACCCTATCATTGTGTTCATTGCTGTCTTCCTTTATGTGCTAGCCATTTGCTGTATTGTGCCTACCAATTTTGTCAACTACCATTCAAGCTGTCATTGCATCAATCTTAGCTACCTAAGTGCTTTATTATATCTGTACCTACAATTTTCTCATCTTTTTTTTTCTTCTTCTTGCCATGTAACTGTTACCATTCTTTTTTTATAANATATATCATACATATATTGTATTAAAACAGAATATATTTTATAAATCATGTATTAATGTATCATATCATGTTTATAAAAATACTGAATGAAGACAAATTCAGTTTTAGTAATGGTCATCGAACTAACAGTTCTCGTTATTAAAAAAAATATTATTTATAATTTACTCTATAATTTATAAATATAAAATACTCTACATATAATTATGAGAAGCTTTGGCGTCGCCTTAGCTGTCCTCCTTGGCTGTATGTTTCAGTTGTTTCAGTCGTCGTCTGAGGAATCAACAAGCTTTTTCGTCGTCTGAGACTTTGTCTTTCTCGTCTAAATGGTGTTTGTGTGTTTGTTTCAGGTTCATTCATCCGAGCCACAATATAGGAATATACGGTATTGGTATTTTCCAAGGGTGGCTGGGTATTATCAAAGTGCCCGTTTGACATGGGCATGTTTATAGGTTGGGCAGCATACTTCAGGGTGTACTCCTTAAAGCCCACCCTTGGAATAACGATTTTCGTTCGGGAGGGAATGTTTGCAGATTCTATCAGTTGTCTTATGATTTCCCGAAGTTGGGTTTGAACCCTGGGTGTCCTAAAATTAGCTAGTTCATTATCATTCACCCACCGTCGCTTAAATACTGTGACGTGGGGTCCAAAACTGTAATTCTGTAGGCATAGACCGGGCTTGTCCAGAAGGTCAATAATCTCCCGCCGCAGATCGACCAGCTTCTGTGACTCTTGAATCTTTATGAAAATGACACTTGCATCAAAACACCCTAGGCCGTCTAAGTCGACGCTCAGCCGATCATTTTTATGAGGAAAAAGAGAACACGCTGTTAATATGGACGAATAGTAAGTAAATATATAAGAACTATTATTTAAAGCTTAAAAGCTTAAATTACATTCTCTAGAAAGGCGAAGAATGAATTAATATGAACAAATCCACAAGTGCCGGGAATAACCTACGTCCGAGATGACCCCAGACGAGCCTTATTCGACTGCGCCACGACATGGTAAAAAAAATGGCAACTTTGCGGGTAACTGCCCTCACAAGGCTCCCACAGCATATACAGGGAGAAGGCGCGTCTGGGATAATCCCGGGCGTAGGTTCAAACCCTTGTGGATTTGTTCATCTGATGCATCACGTTATTGTGATTTGTGTGTGTAACGAGATAATATTCGTTCGGTAATATGGTTGAAATTGTGCAGAACTAATTACCGCATGCCATAATACAAGTGAGGTACCTTGATTGTGTCAAGCGTAGGTTTGACATATTAATGAGATTGGGTGGATATAAACAAGAGCAGTCTCGTATGGGCCAATAGGCTTTCTGCAATTAGTCTCATTCATATATTCTTAACGTTTTTAATGGGGTTAATAAGTGCAATGAAGCTAAATTTTGACCGATTGTGGGTGACATTAAGTGCTACGAAATGGACGAGGATTAATCAAACCGTATCCTCAATTCGAGGATTAATCGAACATCTTTCCTCAACTATAGCGGTTTAGTTTGCATTTACTGATCAATTTAACAAGTTCGAGGTTGTTGTACCTACCTTGAATTTCTGAATAAGTTGACTGTTCTTCTGAAGTATCACGTTATTGTAATTTGTGTGTGTAATGAGATAATATTCGTTCGGTAATATGGTTGAAATTGCGCAGAACTAATTACCGCATACCATAATACGAGTGAGGTACCTTGATTGTGTCAAGCGTAGGTTTGACATGTGTGTGGGAAATTTTTACCCACCATATCTAATAATCATCTAAGAAATGTATCATATCTATATCATATCAAAATCGTATCAAAATCATATAAGAATCGCAATAGATTCACTATATAGCTTGATCTTAGATGATAATGCCACTATGATCACGTAAGCTACAGGGCCCAATAGATGCCTATGTGACTGTGCATGATCTCTCAAGGATCCAGAAGCTTCTAGAAGGATTTGTTAATTCAAAAACTATTGGAACATTTATTCAATATCCGGTAGGGATAAAATCGAATCCTTAATAAGAATCAGTGGTACTATCAAGTACTACTAATAATCTTTATATCCTATATCTAATTATATTATAATCACATCTTATCTCAATCATAAGTCTAGACTGTAGAAATAATCAATCAATATTCATAGAAGGCTACCGTGCTCAGGGAGCATGGGGGGGGGGGGCGATGGCTGGGAGAGAAGCGCCCACCAACACACCCCGCGGCACTGCGCGTTTGTTTACAACTGAGTGAACACGTGTGACGGATCCTTAGCAACATTACCAGCTCAAGGACACCTTATCTAATAACATCATCACCAGTGAACACTCTCTAGAATTGGGGGAGTACCTGGACTATATATCTACAAAGGAATATCCCTAGAACATTTATATCTATAAGTGTAGAGCGGAGCACACAGTGACTTTGCTCCACCTTCACCATCAACTGTCTTCTGCAACGCAGTTAAAATCGCGTAGCAACGCTACCAGATCATCATACATCAACGCTGTTATATGAAATATCGTGCCTAAACTCGCTACAAGAGAGTTATTCAGTCTGGCACACTTGTCAGACAGGCACCCGGCTTCAGATAAGTTTATTGAATGTTATTACAGTAGCGTATTAATTGGCCAATTGTATGCTTGTGTAACTTTAATATCCTATAAGTCTGATTGTTGGTTATAAGCGAGGCAACGCCTCATATTTCCGTGAGTTTATTAATATCATAGAACAGCTGTTGTCTTATCCAAGCTCTAGACCTCATGAGTGTCCATTGTGTCAGAACAGTTTGTTACAATAAATAAGTAATATAAACTCATGAGTGTCCTTAGTGTTGGAAGAGATTCAGTCAAGCTGACTGTACTTAATCATATACATTGAGTATACTGTAAATACATTGCATATGTACTTGAATAAATAAAGTAAGTTAACAATTGCTTGCTTAGTTATTTTTTAAGTAATCATATAAGTTCATTTAATTGAATATAATTTTAGTACTTAGTAATAGTACTTAGACTACATTAAAGTCATTTATCATACTTTTACAATTTACTAGTTGTATTGTTTATAGTATAAGTGTATTGGCTGTTAATAGTTATGGTGCTAGGTTAGACTGTGTATGTTTAAATCTCTGATTTAAACAGAGCCAGTGTTCAGTCAAATAACTGAAATTATTAAATCTTATCCTTGTATAAAATACAAGCTGATGTGAGATACCTGTTGGCAGGTGGATGTGGATCTTCAATCAACCTATCAACTAATTCACTCACCCCACCTGCCCCTTACAGCCCACAATCTGTCATTAGGAAAAGAGGAGCTAGGATTTACGACACTAGCTAGAGATTTTAGTTGAATAAATTTGCAGACAGTAATTTTTTAATTTAGTTCAGTACAAGTCCCTGGTAGTCTACTCTCATATCAATCCCAGCAGGTTTTTCCTACATTTTTGGTTCTTCGAACCTAGATATTTTGGTCCTTCGTTTACCGAATATTTCAATGCCAAATACATAAGAAACTTCTTGATTTTGCATTGGAATAATTCTTACATATTCTAGCCTAACCTAGCTATCGGCCAATATTTATCATAGCTATATATCTAAGTAAACAAATAGTTTGCAGTGGCTTAAGCCACCATATCCATTAACTAGTAAGCATTCATAGCATACTGATACTGTTCTGTGTTAAGAAACCACAGTACTTAATCTATCAGTGTCACAGACACAACTGCATCTTAATTATATATACTGTTATCTACCTCACTTGTGGTAACATTATATACATATTTAAGTGTATTATCTAGCATTATCTCTAATCAACTGATTTTCAGAGATGCTCATTACCTAATATGCTTTAATAAAAGTTTTTATCACTAAGAGCATTTCATTACAAATTATCCATAATCAACTGAATCAAACCCTAATACAGGTAAAACCAGTAGTCATTCTACTGTATTTTATCAAGCAACTATTAGGTTAACAGATCTTGTAATAACTTTGCAAAAATAGTGCCCTCTACTATTTTTAAAAAATTGTTACAGGATTTACCAACTTGACGTGTTCGTGCATTCGGATCACAAACCAAATTATTACAGTACTTTTGATAATTTAGCACCTGCTACATCCAGATTCCAGGGAGGAAATGAAGGACGATCTTTGGAATCATTACCTAAGTAGACAGGAAAGCTCATTTATTAAAATACATTATCATACATACTTATCAGAAAAGAGAAAATATCTCGGAATCTCCGAAACTCGGAAAAGGTCAAAATGGCTGACAGTATTCTACCAGCAGCTGAAACAGGAAATAGGAGGACACTAAATGGTCTACAAAATTACCTAACTCAACTGATTGACAAATGTCAAAAGTTGACTAGACAACCATCTCCTGATTTAATAATTCTGAATAACAGAGTAAAAGCAGCTGTTGAAAAGTATGAACAAATCAAATGCCATGCAGAGATTTATCTAACAGAAATGGCTACTGCAGATTTAACCCGAAGGGAACTTCAGGAAATCATTGCTGAAATGACAATGTATGAAGATAAAATCCAAGATCAACTTGATCCTTTAATCCAACAAATATCTCAAGCAGGAACCCAATCCAGTGTGAGCTCATCCACTCAACAGAGCAATGCAACTATTACACATATAGCAGCAGAGCTCCCAAAGGTACATTTACCATATTTTGAGGGTAAGGATGAAGATGATTGGGATACCTTCTGGAGAGCCTTTGATTCTATAATCAACTCCAAAGCTTCTCTCAAAAAGGCGACAAAGTTTCAATATTTACAAGGCCAGTTACAGGGAGAGGCAAGGCAGGTCATTGCTAATTTGTCATTAACAGATGATGATTACGACCATGCCTTACAGTTGTTACAAGATAACTACAGTGATAAGGAGACTGCGATTGCCCGTCTCTCATACAAATTATTGGATTTACCCTCTCCAAATAAGTTATGAATCACTACAATCATTTAGATTGTCTATAGAATCAATCATCAAAGCCCTCAGTACAATAGTACCTGTAGCAAATGCAGAGTGGCTTACAAAGTTAATCATTCAAAGGAAACTTCCTAATGAGGTCATACAGCCTATGCACCCATTATAACACCAACATCTTATCACAGAGTCAAATCTTTGATGGACTTCGAGCTTATGTACAAAGATTACGAAGCCGAGGAAAACTTAGATCACAAGAAAAAATCACTAAAGGTGAATCCACGGACAAAAACAAAAATGTCCAAACTGGCAGTCAAAAATCAAGGCAACAAAACTCCTCTTCTGCAAAGTGGAAAAAGAGTAATGTAGGCTCTTATGCTATATCCCCCACAGTTAACAGAGCTGTAGGAAATCAAGCTCCCAAGACAGATAAGACAAAGGGTACAGCAAGTGCCCCAAGATGCTTATTCTGTCAGGAAGCGCATACTATTTATCAATGCACAGTTTATGAAGACCGTGCCAGTCGAATCAATCGACTGAAATATCTGAACAGGTGCATCCGTTGTCTACAGAAGCATGATACAAGTGAGTGTAACACTCAATTGCAGAACTGCCAATATTGTCATAAAAGTGTACATCACACAGCACTCTGGGGTGATATTATGACTCAATCCAGATCAGACTTCCAATAATCAACCTGCATCTCGGGCAAAGCCAAAAGATGATAATACCACAACAGCCGTACAATTCTGTACAGTAATGAATAATGTCAATACCTTAGATACAGAAATTGTTACAACAGCCATATTGCCTACTGCACAGCTAGAACTATGCAATCAAGGAATTTGTATTCAAACTAGAGGCTTTTTTGATCAGGGTTCACAGAAAACCTTTATCAGTAAAAAGATGACAGAAGATTTACAACTTAATTCTTCAAAGCAAGTATCTACATCCATATCAGGGTTTTTTACCAGTTCAGGTCGTAGAACCTTTCCGGTAGTACAACTCATTGTTTGTCTAGGTACATCCCAAAGGACAGTCGAAGCCATAGTAGTTGATAAAATTCCTACTGAAATGGAAGTGATTGGTCTGGCAGCCACAATTAAATTCCTAAAAGAAAAAGGAATCCAATTAGCAGATCCTCTGCTCAATTCTGATTACATAGGAGATATCGGAATCCTGATTGGAGCTGACTATTATCATCGATTCATTCTGTCAGAAGAATGTATGGGTATGAAAATACTCAAATCGGCAGGAGGCATATTGTTGACAGAACCTATACTAGATCTTGAACCTTTAACTCCTGAAAAATCACATCATATAGAAACTGTAATCATGGCCTGACTAGGCAAAGAACAATCACCACTTAAAATCCCCCACATGATTGATGATTGATTGGAATCTGTACATCAATTGTGGGAACTTGATGCTATAGGAATAATTCCTGAACAACCAAGTCCTGATGATGTCTGTGCATACAATCAATACTTACAAACTTTACAGTACCATGATGGACAGACCTGGGTAAGGCTACCATGGAAAATCAACCATAAAACTTTACCTACCAATTATCACATGGCTTATAGTCAATTTAAATCTCGACAAGCAAAGCTAAGAAAAAGGCCTGAACATTTAAAACTCTATCATGAGATTATTGCTCAACAGTTAAAGAATAAGTTCATCAAAGTCGTGAAACATGACAATAAGCAAACAGGCTATTTTTTACCACACATGGCTGTAATGAAAAAAAATCAAAAACAACTCCTTTACAGATTGTTTTTAACTGTAGCTCTAAATCTGGACCCCAAGGAACCAGTCTAAATGATTGTTTGCAAACAGGTCCAAGTCTAACTCAGAAATTGTATGACATACTGTTGAAGTTTAGACTTCATAGATAATGAAGCTACAGAGTGATGCTTTGGCCATGCACAAGAATAACCAAAATCTGTCTGCCAGAGTCGACCACCTCGAACAGGAATTAAGCTCTTCAGATCTCGGTTACTAACTCTAAATCAGCAGAAACATCTAAGAAGCAAGACGAGATGTTTCAGAAGTTAGAGAACCATTTTAACTCCCTACAACAGCAACACACTGCAACCCATGATGAATCAGATCAGCTTAAGCTCCTTGATTCTGTTATCATCTCATCACTTGATTTTCCCCATGAAATTGACAGAGAAGACTGTACTGCCATCGTGATCCAGGAATTGCGTACTAAGCTGAATTATTCAATCAAAGCAAGTGACATCAAGTCAGCTTATAGAGTGGGTACGAAATCATCTGGTACAAATAACAGGAAGATACGTATGAAGTTAGATAGCTGCTCCCGCAAGTCTGACCTTATCACTGCTGCAGTCGGTAGGAAAACCAATGTTTATGTGAACGAATGTCTAACCAGATTCAGACAAAATCTCTTATTTAAACTACATGGAATCTGCAAAAGATCCCCTGCCATTAAACATTGTTTTGTGCGCGATGGTAAAATAATAGCTAGGAAGACTGACTCTGGAAAAACTTATGTCATAACCACTGAGGCACATCTCACTTCTTTCCTGGATGACTGTGGGATATCAGCTGAATAACCAGAACATAATTTGTAGTCTCACATACAACCAAAGTGTACTTAAGCTCTGCCTTTCCTTTCCAAAGGTTTTTTAATTTTATTTTTATTTTTTTTTTTTTGTTATCTTTGCCTGTTTTTTACTCTTAATTTTTTGTTCTTAGTTAATCCCCTTGTCACTAAACCTAGGGATTTTTTTACCCTGTTATATTTAAAGTAACTTAGTATTTGTTTCATGTAATCATTTATTGGAATTAAGTAATAGTATAATTGTTTAAATCATCTACCTCAGTATCATAGTAGCAGCAGGCTACTATGGTGTTTAAGCAGTCTCCGTGGTGTAGTGGTAAGACACTCGCCTGGCGTTCCGCGAGCGCTATGTCATGGGTTCGTATCCTGGCCGGGGAGGATTTACTGGGCGCAATTCCTTAACTGTAGCCTCTGTTAACGCAACAGTAAAATGTGTACTTGGATGAAAAAACGATTCTTCGCGGCAGGGGATCGTATTCCAGGGACCTGCCCGAAACGCTACGCGTACTAGTGGCTGTACAAGAATGTAACAACTCTTGTATATATCTCAAAAAAAAAAAAAAAAAAAAAAAAAAAAAAAAAAAGTAATCTTCCACATTAATATACTCTCACCCTGTTTATTTTTACACTTAGATTTATAGTAGAGTAAAATTCAAGATTTACTCAGATATTCATGTCATCTTTTGTTTTCTTTTTTCGGAATTATCTATTTGAGCTCTGTTACGACTCTGGGTTCTTTAGATGGAAACCAGAGGTCAAAATTGAGCTTTAACGACAATATGGCAGGGCACGCATAGAGAGATGTAGCTGTTTGTAATCATCCCTGCCAGAAGTACGATTATTTGTGTGGCTCACAAAGCATGTAGACTCTTAAACTTGTTGTGGATTAAGTAACATTGTTATAAGTTTAACTACCCGTAGAATGAGGAAAGTAGCAATATGAGGCATAAGGGGAAGATGTTTTAATGTGTATAGCTGTATGATCAATTGGGCTCTTCCCGGCACCACACGCATGCTGCAGGGAGACGCTCTTCTCTGCTGACTGCCGTGCTGTTCGGACACGCTCTCCTCCTTCCTCTTAATTCTTTATTTCTGTGACTTAGTTGGTTAAGTACTCCATTACTCAGTTTGTATATGTCTGGCATACCTATCGTTCTATGTGTAGAGTAGTATACCTGGGGTGTAGTAAGTGTATTTAAGTTTTATCTTACCTGCTATGCTAACGGGGTCCCAGTGTAACCACGTGGTCCCCTACCCTAAGCTGACTCCAGTGTGTTATAGTAGAGCTTTACCCTAGCTTGTTTCCAGTGTAAACCTTGTATCCTGCTTATGTGGACCAAGGCTTTTAACGTAAGATTGTGTGGTAAAGTTAGTATTAAATTGTTATTGGTGTGATTGTGTATGGGGGGGGTTAAGGGGTTAATAAATAAGTTTGAACAGAGTATCCCTTATTCCTGTGTGGGAGTCAATAATCATTTCCTAGACTAACCGGGTTTAGTAGCAAGCATTTATTACTGTGGATATATTATTTTGGGGGCCGGGCCTTTTGATTCTCCCATATCTTGATACCTCTATTCTACTTACCCTTACCCCTTAATAGTACCAGTTCCCCATAGCAACCCACAATTTTTTATAACAAGTGGTTGGCCAGTCCGGGAAGAACTATTATTGTAAAAAATTAGATCTTTGAATGCCAAAACTAAAAAATTCTTGTTTCCGCAGAACGGTTGTGTGCTAGCCTAGGGTCCAGCTCACCTGGCGTAGGACATTCATTGCACTGACTGGACACCCAACTGGATCTCTTCACGATTAAGGTTAGTGTGGCCTTGTGTTAGGGGCCGTGCAAATTTTTGTTTTTTTTCCAATTTTAATTTTAAATTTTTCTGTGGCTAGGAGCTAAAATTTTTAGTGATGTCTTCTGACATGCAGAGACTGGCAGAGGAGCCTTCATTGGGGGAAATAAAGAAACTTACCAAGTCTAATTTAGTATTGTTAGGCAAGGAATTTGGTCTAGAATTAAATGCCGCAAATAAAAAGTGGATCTTGTTGAATGAAATACTACAACATTGTATCGATGAAGGACTATTGGCAGAGGATACTCCTTTATGCCAGCCTAGCCAAACAGAAAGTGCAGCTCATACAGAGAGAGAGTTAGCTCTAGAGTTAGCAAGAATAAAATTAGAGGAGCAAAGACTCAAAACCGAGGAGGCTAGAATTAGAGCGACTGCCCCTAGACCTCCACCTGCCGGGGATTCAAACCCCAGGCATTATGAGAAGAAGCATAACTTGCCTGAATTTTCAGAGTCGGATCCTGAAAGGTTTTTCAACCATTTTCAGAGATTGGCCCTGTCCATGACCTGGCCAAAGGAAGAGTGGGTGAAAATCCTACAGGGAAGACTCAGGGGTAAAGCCCAAGATATTTTTATTAATATGCCTGACGACGAGTGTTTTGAATATGATAAAGTCAGGGAACGAATTTTGAGGGCGTATGAAATTACTCCTGAAGCTCACCGCCAAGCTTATCGCAACCTTAGGCCTACACACAACCAACCGTTCACGGAATTCGCGACTGATCAAAGTAGGCTGTTTGATAAATGGATTCGCTCGGCTAAAGCCGAAACATTCGAGGCATTAAAAGACCTAGTTTTAAAGGAACAATTTATAGATAGTATGCCAGACATGGTAGCTCAGTATTTAAGAGGAAGGGTAGAGTTAAATTCTAAAATAGGGGATTTGGCCAAGATGGCAGAAAACTACCAGTTGGCGGGCAAAAGGCCCAATAAAAATAATTTTACCCCACAGAGTAGCAAAACTTATACCCACAGCCAGTCCAGACCAGCTCATTCTAAACCTTTACCTAATGCACCTTCTGTTTCAGACATAACTAACCCTGTTAAATTGTTTACCCCACGACACTAAAGAGTGAACCGAAGGGTAATTCGGTTAGTAATGTCTCTTCTCCCCGACGTTTCTGTGGTCATTGTAAAAGTTCAACCCACCATATTAGCCGTTGTTGGCAACTGTACCCGGAAAAAAGACCCAATGCTCTCGTTGTGACACAGGGCTTGAGGCCTTCTGAAGGGTTAGGGAGTAAGACTTCCAACCCACAGTGGTTGGACCTGCTTACCCCATTCTTATCGAAAGGGAGACTACTTTTGTCTGAGGGTTCTTCCTGGAGGGACGTGGTGATCTTCCGAGACACCGGTGCCATCCAGACTTTAATTTTAGAGAGTGTTTTGCAAGGTGCCAATACTCTCGACACTGGAGAGGTGGTACTGGTCGAGGGTGTCACTAGTGATACTCGAGCAGTACCCCTCCGTAAGGTTACCCTGGAATCTGATTTCCACAAGGGTATTTGTACAGTCGGAGTCACTTCGTACCTACCTTTCCCTAATGTTGATGTAATATTGGGTAATGATTTAGCCGGGGATAAGGTAGGGGACTCCAGACTGCCTGTTATGTTGCCTACCCCAAAGGTTTGCCTGGATTCACCCACCGCAGAGGATAATGTTGTGTACCCTGCGTGCGTGGTGACTAGGTCTATGGGACTTAAATGTAAGGGCAGCCCTGTGCTTGCCAAGGTGGTAAATCCCAAGGACACGAGGGACCTTCCGAGTGGTGAAAGCCCAGTGGACCTTGCGGACACATTCATGGCCCGACTCGATGACAGGGCCGAGGACATTGTGGAGAGCCTGCCACTGCCGCCTACCGAGAGTAGTGGGGAGGTGGAGAACACTGTTGAGCCTCGGCCAATGGCATCTGACCAAGGCCTGGATGCCTCCTTGAGTGAGTTACAAAAAGCTGACCCCAGTCTTGCAGATTGTCACGAGACAGCCGTCTCTAGGGAGGAAATTGTAGACGCAGCAACTGGGTACTACTACAATGATCGGATTTTGATGAGAAAATGGAGACCTCAGAGTGCTCCCTTGTCAAATGAGTGGGAGGTAGTCCACCAGGTTATGTTGCCGACCTGCTATAGAGAAAGAGTTTTGTCAGCTGCCCATGATGATCCTATGGGGGGACATCAAGGCATTAATATTACCTATCACAAAATCTGCAAGTACTTTTTCTGGCCCAAGCTGAAAAGCGATGTGGCAAAATTTTGTAATGCATGTATTGCATGTCAACTTGTTGGGAAACCAAACCAGACTCCACCTAAAGCTCCTCTTAAGCCTATTGTCGTGCCGGAGGAACCATTTTCTCATGTGGTAATGGACTGTGTTGGTCCATTACCTAGAACTAAGTCTGGTAATATTTATCTAATTACGATGATGTGTATCACGACTCGTTACCCAGAGGCTTTTGCTGTAAGGAACATCCGAGCAAAGACTGTTGTTGCTCGTATGTTGCAATTTTTTTCCACTTTTGGACTGCCTCGGGTTGTACAGACTGACAATGGTACTAACTTTAAGTCTGATATTTTTGAACAATTTTGTAAGGACCATGGAATAACTCATAAGGTTTCCAGCCCATACCATCCACAGAGTCAGGGGGTCATTGAAAGGTTCCATCTAACTCTGAAGCAGATGTTGAAGACATCGTGCGAGAGTTCCCATACCTTCTGGGACGAGAACTTGCCGTATGTTTTGTTTGCTGCTAGGGAGGGGTTGCAAAGTTCACTGGGTTGTTCTCCTTTTGAGTTAGTCTTTGGCCATAAAGTTCGTGGACCCTTGCAAATGTTACAGGAGAATCTGTTAGGGAACGTAACGTTAACCGAAGGTTCGGCTTTCTTTGCGCAACACCACCAGAGACTCAAGGACTGCAAGGCTGCGGCACTAAAGTATCTTGGGAAGGCCCAAGAGAATATGAAAGAACGGAACGATGCCAAGGCTAAGTTGCGGGTATTTCAGCCCGGTGACCCTGTCCTGGTACTAAAGCCTCGACTGGGGAGCACTATGTCCCACAAGTACGAGGGCCCCTACATTGTGACAGAGAAGACTGTCTCGTTATAAAAATAAAGATTTATAACTGTCTTGTTATAAAATTTTTTTTATAACAAGCTCACTTTGTTTTCTTAGGCTCATACCAACTATAGGATTTTAATTAACCATTACTAAGCTAATTATCCTCAAGTTCATTTTACTTTATGATTATTATTTTTCTTATTATTTTTTATTTTACATTTATATTGTCAGTCTCTACTGTTTTTTTGTTTATTTTATCTAACTTCTGTGTCCTTCCTGGCTATCTATTGGATCTCTATTTTACTTCCAAATTGGTACTATTTTATTGTATTTGCTTTTATTCTTGTGCTTTCCTATATCATGTATCCTGTATCGTGATCCCTCTGCATCTCTATGCACACTGATATTGATCCTGATCAAAATCTTCTGTCTCATATCTACACCAACCAGCACTTTGATCATCATTATTGCAAGTATTTCACAGCACACCAGGCTAAAAACAAACTCCAAAATAACACCTGTTTATCAGTTTACAACCAAAATGTTAGATCACTTGGTAAACATTTTGACGATTTAAATGCATTACTCACAGCACTAGGTACTAATTTATCGTTCATTATTTTAACAGAAACTTGGCTAAATAAAGACTATACCCAACTCTATAACTTAGCTGGTTATAAAGCCATTCATAACTGTAGGCCTAATAAAAAAAGGTGGTGGCACAGCTATATATTACCGAGATACATTTATCTGTAACAGTATTATTAGTTTCTTTGCCTATTCCTAGACAAGAGACTCAACTTCAGCACCCACATTCAACACATAACGAAAAAAGTCTCTAAGACAGTGGGTATACTCTCCAAAATCAGATATTATGTTCCAAACTCCGCTCTCCTCTCACTATATTATGCACTAATCTACCCCTATCTTAATTATGGTATCTGTGCATGGGGTCTACCACTGCAAACCACCTTAAGCCCATCATCACGCAGCAAAAATCTGCTATCAGAATAATAACTAACTCAGCTTTTAGACAACATTCAGCTCCCTTGTTTAAATCTCTAAACTTGCTAAATATTAACTCCCTCCACACATCTCTTGTGTCAACTACATTTACAAAACCCTGTTTTTAAATGCAAACCATGCTCTGAAACTCTCCCTGGATGGATGTAATAGGACCCATTATCACCACACCAGAAATAAATATATCTTTGATATCCCCAGGGTCAAACTTAATCTGTGTAACACTCTATGCAAATTAAGGGACTTAGTCAATGGAACTCACTCCCTAGTGAATTGAAAAACTGTAAAAGTTTTGCCTTATTTAAAACAAAACCAAAAAGTACCTGATTTCATCTTCTTGTTTCCTACACTGAGCTTTAAATTTGCTCTGTACCTAGTGTTACCCAATCTCCTAATTTTTATGTATTTAACCCTACCAACCTTATCATTGTGTTCATTGCTGTCTTCCTTTATGTGCTAGCCATATGCTGTTTTGTGTCTACCAATTTTTGTCAACTACCATTCAAGCTGTCATTGCAATCAATCTTAGCTGCCTATGTGCTTTAATACACTGTACCTACAATTTTCTCTAATTTTTTTCTTGCCATGTATCTGTTATCATTTTTTTATAAATTTTGCAAGTATTTACCTACTTAAAATTTTCTTAGATTAATTAAGGACCTGCCAAAACGCTGCGCGTACTAGTGGCTTTACAAGACTGTAATTACCATTTTATGTATCCACACTCCTAATGTACCTTCTTGTATATGCATAAATAAATAAATAAATAAATAGTGACAGAGATGACTACTGTGAATATACTTTTGCTCAGTTTACAATTAAATCCCTTAAATCCTCCTTGACTATTGGAGCCATCTATAGATTCCCAATACTAACATAGCTTCTTTCTCAGACAACCTAAGGAATCTTATTAACAACAATCTCAACAAAAACCACATCATTCTGGGAGGAGACTTTAATATTGACCTGGGTCAACAAAACTGTTCTCAAGTTGACTATTTCCTTAACAGCATGAACTCCTGTATGCTATTCCCCTCAATCACCAACCTACCCGAGTCACTCAAACATCAGCCACTACCTTGGACCACATATGGACAAACATAACAGCTCCCCTTGTATCTGGTATAATCTACGACAGAACAACTGACCACTATCTACTTTTCTTATAGCGAACATGGACATAACACCATCAAAAGCAAGAAACTTTCATTTAGGCTGCACAGTGAATCGGCTTGAGGCATCTTCAGATGCACTTCACAATATTAACTGCGATTCTGAATTCAATAATAC
>WNGS01003829.1:0-14054 GCA_020271785.1 Procambarus virginalis
ATCTGGCTCTAAAGTTCGTCACATCTGGCTCTAAAGTTCGTCACATCTAGCTCTAAAGTTCGTCACATCTGGCTCTAAAGTTCGTCACATCTGGCTCTAAAGTTCGCCACATCTGGCTCTAAAGTTCGTCACATCTGGCTCTAAAGTTCGTCACATCTGGCTCTAAAGTTCGTCACATCTGGCTCTAAAGTTCGCCACATCTGGCTCTAAAGTTCGTCACATCTAGCTCTAAAGTTCGTCACATCTGGCTCTAAAGTTCGCCACATCTGGCTCTAAAGTTCGTCACATCTGGCTCTAAAGTTCGTCTCATCTGGCTCTAAAGTTCGCCACACCTGGCTCTAAAGTTCGTCACATCTGGCTCTAAAGTTCGCCACATCTGGCTCTAAAGTTCGTCACATCTGGCTCTAAAGTTCGCCACACCTGGCTCTAAAGTTCGTCACATCTGGCTCTAAAGTTCGCCACATCTGGCTCTAAAGTTCGTCACATCTGGCTCTAAAGTTCGCCACACCTGGCTCTAAAGTTCGCCACACCTGGCTCTAAAGTTCGCCACACCTGGCTCTAAAGTTCGCCACACCTGGCTCTAAAGTTCGCCACACCTGGCTCTAAAGTTCGCCACACCTGGCTCTAAGTCGCCACACCTGGCTCTAAAGTTCGCCACACCTGGCTCTAAAGTTCGCCACACCTGGCTCTAAAGTTCGCCACACCTGGCTCTAAAGTTCGCCACACCTGGCTCTAAAGTTTGCCACACCTGGCTCTAAAGTTTGCCACATCTGGTTTAGGGGCTCCTGTGCCCATCATCTGGGTAAGGGGCCCCTGTGTGCCATCATCTGGGTAAGGGGTCCCTGTGCCCATCATCTGGGTAAGGGGTTCCTGTGCCCATCATCTGGGTAAGGGCCCCTGTGCCCATCATCTGGGTAAGGGTTCCTGTGCCCATCATCTGGGTAAGGGGTCCCTGTGCCCATCATCTGGGTAAGGGGCCCTGTGCCCATCATCTGGGTAAGGGGTCCCTGTGCCCATCATCTGGGTAAGGGGTTCCTGTGCCCATCATCTGGGTAAGGGGTTCCTGTGCCCATCATCTGGGTAAGGGGTCCCTGTGCCCATCATCTGGGTAAGGGGTTCCTGTGCCCATCATCTGGGTAAGGGGTCCCTTTGCCCATCATCTGGGTAAGGGGTTCCTGTGCCCATCATCTGGGTAAGGGGTCCCTGTGCCCATCATCTGGGTAAGGGGTCCCTGTGCCCATCATCTGGGTAAGGGCCCCCTGTGCCCATCATCTGGGTAAGGGGTCCCTGTGCCCATCATCTGGGTAAGGGGTCCCTGTGCCCATCATCTGGGTAAGGGCCCCCTGTGCCCATCATCTGGGTAAGGGGTCCCTGTGCCCATCATCTGGGTAAGGGGTCCCTGTGCCCATCATCTGGGTAAGGGCCCCCTGTGCCCATCATCTGGGTAAGGGGTCCCTGTGCCCATCATCTGGGTAAGGGGTTCCTGTGCCCATCATCTGGGTAAGGGCCCCCTGTGCCCATCATCTGGGTAAGGGGTTCCTGTGCCCATCATCTGGGTAAGGGGTCCCTGTGCCCATCATCTGGGTAAGGGCCCCCTGTGCCCATCATCTGGGTAAGGGGTCCCTGTGCCCATCATCTGGGTAAGGGGTTCCTGTGCCCATCATCTGGGTAAGGGGTCCCTGTGCCCATCATCTGGGTAAGGGGTTCCTGTGCCCATCATCTGGGTAAGGGCCCCCTGTGCCCATCATCTGGGTAAGGGGTCCCTGTGCCCATCATCTGGGTAAGGGGTCCCTGTGCCCATCATCTGGGTAAGGGGTTCCTGTGCCCATCATCTGGGTAAGGGGTTCCTGTGCCCATCATCTGGGTAAGGGGTTCCTGTGCCCATCATCTGGGTAAGGGGTCCCTGTGCCCATCATCTGGGTAAGGGCCCCCTGTGCCCATCATCTGGGTAAGGGGTCCCTGTGCCCATCATCTGGGTAAGGGGTTCCTGTGCCCATCATCTGGGTAAGGGCCCCCTGTGCCCATCATCTGGGTAAGGGGTTCCTGTGCCCATCATCTGGGTAAGGGGTCCCTGTGCCCATCATCTGGGTAAGGGGTTCCTGTGCCCATCATCTGGGTAAGGGGTCCCTGTGCCCATCATCTGGGTAAGGGGTTCCTGTGCCCATCATCTGGGTAAGGGGTTCCTGTGCCCATCATCTGGGTAAGGGGTCCCTGTGCCCATCATCTGGGTAAGGGGTCCCTGTGCCCATCATCTGGGTAAGGGCCCCCTGTGCCCATCATCTGGGTAAGGGGTCCCTGTGCCCATCATCTGGGTAAGGGGTTCCTGTGCCCATCATCTGGGTAAGGGGTTCCTGTGCCCATCATCTGGGTAAGGGGTCCCTGTGCCCATCATCTGGGTAAGGGGTTCCTGTGCCCATCATCTGGGTAAGGGCCCCCTGTGCCCATCATCTGGGTAAGGGGTCCCTGTGCCCATCATCTGGGTAAGGGGTCCCTGTGCCCATCATCTGGGTAAGGGGTTCCTGTGCCCATCATCTGGGTAAGGGGTCCCTGTGCCCATCATCTGGGTAAGGGGTCCCTGTGCCCATCATCTGGGTAAGGGGTTCCTGTGCCCATCATCTGGGTAAGGGCCCCCTGTGCCCATCATCTGGGTAAGGGGTTCCTGTGCCCATCATCTGGGTAAGGGGTCCCTGTGCCCATCATCTGGGTAAGGGGTTCCTGTGCCCATCATCTGGGTAAGGGGTCCCTGTGCCCATCATCTGGGTAAGGGGTTCCTGTGCCCATCATCTGGGTAAGGGGTTCCTGTGCCCATCATCTGGGTAAGGGGTTCCTGTGCCCATCATCTGGGTAAGGGCCCCCTGTGCCCATCATCTGGGTAAGGGGTTCCTGTGCCCATCATCTGGGTAAGGGGTCCCTGTGCCCATCATCTGGGTAAGGGGTTCCTGTGCCCATCATCTGGGTAAGGGGTCCCTGTGCCCATCATCTGGGTAAGGGGTTCCTGTGCCCATCATCTGGGTAAGGGGTTCCTGTGCCCATCATCTGGGTAAGGGGTCCCTGTGCCCATCATCTGGGTAAGGGGTTCCTGTGCCCATCATCTGGGTAAGGGGTCCCTGTGCCCATCATCTGGGTAAGGGGTTCCTGTGCCCATCATCTGGGTAAGGGGTTCCTGTGCCCATCATCTGGGTAAGGGGTTCCTGTGCCCATCATCTGGGTAAGGGGTCCCTTTGCCCATCATCTGGGTAAGGGGTCCCTTTGCCCATCATCTGGGTAAGGGGTCCCTGTGCCCATCATCTGGGTAAGGGCCCCCTGTGCCCATCATCTGGGTAAGGGGCCCCTGTGCCCATCATCTGGGTAAGGGGTCCCTGTGCCCATCATCTGGGTAAGGGGCCCCTGTGCCCATCATCTGGGTAAGGGCCCCCTGTGCCCATCATCTGGGTAAGGGGGCGCCATGCAGTGCCCATCGCTTGCTAAACAAGTGTGATATTGAATGCGCAACACAATATTGGAAAGTAAACAGACTGTGACTTCATGTACATCAACTCTTTGACATGTACAACCAACGAACACCTCCATAGTGCAGCTTTTGAGTGTTACGCTGCGCTGGAGCACCTGTACCCTTGAACGCTGCCCTGGAGCACCTGTACCCTTGAACGCTGCCCTGGCGCACCTGTACCCTTGAATGCTGCCCTTATATGCTGCCCTGGAGCACTTGTACCCTTGAACGCTGCCCTTATACCCTGCCCTGGAGCGCCTGTACCCCTGAATGCTGCCCTGGAGCACCTGTACCCCTGAACGCTGCCCTGGAGCACCTGTACCCTTGAACGCTGCCCTTATACCCTGCCCTGGAGCACCTGTACCCTTGAACGCTGCCCTGGAGCGCCTGTACCCCTGAATGCTGCCCTGGAGCACCTGTACCCCTGAACGCTGCCCTGGAACACCTGTACCCTTGAATGCTGCCCTTATACCCTGCCCTGGAGCACTTGTACCCTCAACGCTGCTCTTATACACCACACTATGGGTACATCCACTCCCGCATCACATACCTTCAGAGCCATGTTGAAAGGCATTATTCTTCTTCCTGGGATCCTTTTTCTTCTTATAGCCGACGTGGGAAGCACTGGATTTGTCATCTGCGAAACCTTTGTAGTACAGAAAATTCATCTTCCAAGCTTCGGTGTGGTGGCCTCCTCCTCCTCACTCTCCTTGCATCACCCGCGTCTCAAGATGGCTCAGATTTCTGAATTGTTTTCTGTGGCTGTGCTCTTTGTCAAGCGAATCACTATACATTAGAGTGAGGTAGATGAGAGTGTGACTCGCTACAGGTCACTGTATAGTGCATGGGGGTCGCTGTTAGTGCAGTAAGACACAAGGAAGCCTCCATCCGCAAGCTACCAGAAGCGCTTACGTTTGAGAGCAAGACTAAACGCGCTAGGCTCCCAGCTCTTTGTCGCTGCTACAATTAGTTCATTCAGTATCTCATTCACTAGTTAACACAGTTAAAATTCTAACACTGTTTCTTGCGCTCACTTCGATTCAAAGTGTTTTACCTTAATGTACAAAATATATTATATTAGTGGAGTTGTTGCGTATGTTCCTCAGGAGAGGAGCCTAGCCTCGTAGTTCTCACAACACCACTAGTTACTGTACACCAGCCCAGCCTGCTACTTGCGCCGTCTCCTCTTCACACCTTTATCTTGGGCTAGAAAGATGCCAATTGTTTCTCTGGGCACTATTTCAAGTGACACCTGTTTGGCAGCGGTGTTGGTTATGGCGTCAACGGTAGTTTGGTGGTGAGGCCGGCTTCAGGAGGTCAGTCTGGGCGCCAGCCGGCTGCTGCAGGTACCACCTTTATCACCAGCTGTACTTGTGACCATCTTATTTGATGTTGTTGCCAGCATGCTATCAGCATGCTGGTGGTAAAATGTAGTGTAATGAATCGGCTGGTGCTGTCCGCCATCTGTCAGGAGACGTGGTCAAGGCCATGACGCGCTGCTTCAACTTTTTTTTTTGTATCAGTTGTTAAAAAAAATTGTATGAAATGCTTAACGTATCTCAAATGATCATGATGAATGCTGTTTTTCTTTAATTTAGAAATGTGATGCCTGGTGATAGAAATGCCATTACAAAGCAAAGTTCAAATCTTCGGCATTCATATCACCAAAGTGCCCTCCATGGTTGAGCAGAACATAACAGTATGTATCCAGCCAGCACTAGTCGTGTTAGTGTAAGAGGTGTGAGGGATCTCTTCCAGCCTAGTTACAGCCCCGCTCCTGTGCCAGGTAAGTACACTACGGGCTCAGCATAGCCCGTGCTATTTGTCCCGCTCCTGTGCCAGGTAAGTACACTACGGGGTCACCATAGCCCGTGCTACTTGCCCCGCTCCTGTGTCAGGTAAGTCCACTACGGGCTCACCATAGCCCGTGCTACTTGCCCCGCTCCTGTGCCAGGTAAGTACACTACGAGCTCACCATAGGCCGTGCTACTTGCCCCGCTCCTGTGCCAGGTATGTCCACTACGGGCTCACCATAGCCAGTGTTACTTGCCCCGCTCCTGTGCCAGGTAAGTCCACTACAGGCTCACCATAGCCCGTGCTACTTGCCCCGCTCCTGTGCCGGATAAGTCCACTACGGGCTCACCATAGCCCGTGCTACTTGCCCCGCTCCTGTGCCAGGTAAGTACACTACGGGCTCACCATAGCCCGTGCTACTTGCCCCGCTCCTGTGCCAGGTAAGTCCACTACGGGCTCACCATAGCCCGTGCTACTTGCCCCGCTCCTGTGCCAGGTAAGTACACTACGGGCTCACCATAGCCCGTGCTACTTGCCCCGCTCCTGTGCCAGGTAAGTCCACTACGGGCTCACCATAGCCCGTGCTACTTGCCCCGCTCCTGTGCCAGGTAAGTTACGGGCTCACCATAGCCCGTGCTACTTGGCCCGCTCCTGTGCCAGGTAAGTCCACTACGGGCTCACCATAGCCCGTGCTGCTTAGAACTTTGTGTTCCGAGTAGCTGAATCTAAAACAACAACAACCCTTCCAGCCAACAGGTGGCGCCTGGGGGGGGGGGGTGTACCAGCGCCAGGGATTGTGCGGTGGGCGGGTCCCAGAGGTGTCGTCGGGAGGAGGGTGTTGCCCCCAGGGGCTCGGTGTGGTACACAGCGACGTCGTCGTCGTCCCGAACAGCGGCAGTAAACAAGGGATGTGGAACACAGCTGATGCCCAAGGCGCGCCGGGCTGTGTACTGCCAACACATGCCTCGCGCCCGCTCCCTTCGCCAACATGTCCTCAGAGTAAATATAGTCTGACGTTGCCTTTACCACATCAGTGCCATGATGGTGCTATGCCATGTGCCTCAAGGTTGACAGTTTACAAAAACTAGTTTGCTCACACACATGATCCGACTAGCGCTGTTTCACATGGTGACTTACACGTTAGTTAACGTATTATGTACGTTTTAATTCAGGTTATTGCAATAATAATTCCTTTATACCTTCATTGGTCTGTTACTTCAGTGGGTTTACTGAGGACTCCATACGCATCCTGTGGGAGAGAGAGATGCAGTGTGACATATTGGGCACAGGTGCTGGACCTCCAATGATTTTTAGACTAAGCAATTTACATTTATCTGAATTTACCTGAGGCCTCTAGCACTAATGGCCTCGACGAGCACAGGAATATGGTGAACTAGTTACATATATTTGCTACTACCACACATAGTAATGTGGAGATGAAGAAATTCATTACAGTTCATAATGTTCAAGAGGGAGGACAACAAAAGTAAAGTGAACCCCGGGTGCAATAGGCGATGCAGAGAAGCTAAAGAAAGATAAAAAAAAGACCTGAAAAAGTACAGAGTAATAGAGAGAGGCACTAAAAAGAACTAGGAATGAATACACCCGAATTAGGAGAGAAGCCGAGAGGCAATTTGAAAATAACATTGCTGCAAAAGCTAAGGAACAAACAAAGCTGTTTTATAGCCATATAAGGTAAAAAAAAAAAACGACTGCGAGACCACGTACTCAGATTGAGGAAACAAGCTCTCACAGAGAATGATAAGGAGGTATGTGAGAAACTCAACGAAAGCGTTCAGGAGGTCTTTACATTAGAACCACAGCATGGAGACCAAGGGCCAGATTCACGAAAGCACTTACGAACCTGTACATCTGTTCTCAATCTTTGGCGGCTTTGTTTCCCATTATTAAACAGTTAATGAGCTCCGAAGCACCAGGATGCTGTTTATAACAATAACAACAGTTGATTGGGAAGTTTTCATGCTTGTAAACTGTTTAATAAATGTAACCAAAGCCGTCAAAGATTGAGGAAAGATGTACTCGTTCGTAAGTACATCGCTATGCGCTATGCGTTCGTAAGCGAGCGCTATGTCATGGGTTCGTATCCTGGCCGGGGAGGATTTACTGGGCGCAATTCCTTAACTGTAGCCTCTGTTTAACGCAACAGTAAAATGTGTACTTGGATGAAAAAACGATTCTTCGCGGCGGGGATCGTATTCCAGGGACCTGCCCGAAACGCTACGCGTACTAGTGGCTGTACAAGAATGTAACAACTCTTGTATATATATATATATATATATATATATATATATATATATATATATATATATATATATATATATATATATAATATATATAGACATATATATATATATATATATATATATATATATATATATATATATATATATATATATATATGTCGTACCTAGTAGCCAGAACGCACTTCTCAGCCTACTATGCAAGGCCCGATTTGCCTAATAAGCCAAGTTTTAATGGATTAATTGTTTTTCGACAGCCTAACCTACCTAACCTAACCTAACCTGACTTTTTCGGCTACCTAACCTAATCTAGCCTATAAAGATAGGTTAGGTTAGGTTAGGTAGGGTGGTTAGGTTCGGTCATATATCTACGTTAATTTTAACTCCAATAAAAAAAAATTGACCTCATACATAATGAAATGGGTAGCTTTATCATTTCATAAGAAAAAATTAGAGAAAATATATTAATTCAGGAAAACTTGGCTTATTAGCAAATCTGGCCTTGCATAGTAGGCCAAAAAGTGAGTTCTGGCTACTAGGTACGACATATATATATATGTCGTACCTAGTAGCCAGAACTCACTTTTTGGCCTACAATGCAAGGCCCGATTTGTCTAATAAGCCAAGTTTTCCTGAATTAATATATTTTCTCTAATTTTTTTCTTATGAAAGGATAAAGCTACCCATTTCATTATGTATGAGGTCAATTTGTTTTATTGGAGTTAAAATTAACGTAGATATATGACCGAACCTAACCAACCCTACCTAACCTAACCTAACCTATCTTTATAGGTTAGGTTAGGTTAGGTAGCCGAAAAAGTTATGTTAGGTGAGGTTAGGTAGGTTAGGTAGTCGAAAAACAATTAATTCATGAAAACTTGGCCTATTAGGCAAATCTGGCCTTGCATAGTAGGCTGAGAAGTGCGTTCTGGCTACTAGGTACGACATATATATATATATATATATATATATATATATATATATATATAATATATATAATATATATATATATATATATAATATATATATATATAAAGTGCTTTCGTGAATTTGGCGGCCCCAAGGTGGCAAGATGAAAGGCTGAAGGAAATACTAGATGACATTAAAGTCACTGAGGAAGAGAGGAAAAAATCATGGAGGAACTGGATGTGACTCAGTGGGTCAGACCTAATCTCACCATGGCTGCTGGAGAACTTTGTCACCCGTTGTCTAAAACTTTTAATCAAACACTCGAAACAGGAAGTCTCCCAAATGTTTAGATAAATGACAAACGTAGTCCCAATATTGAAAAAAATAGGATAGCAAGGAGGAACTAAACTACAGACCAGTGGAACTGGAGACTAAGTTCAGTATTTAATAAGCTCAACGTACGATATTCTGGGAGCGTGTACACACCTAAACTTCTATTAGAAGCCCCAGGGATAAACTCGTGACCCGCGCTTGTAGTGCTATATTAATAGTTGAGTCTTAACTCTGCTGGTGTGTGTACTCACCTAGGAGTGCTTGCAGGTGCTGAGCTTTGACTCTTTGGTCCCGCCTCTCAATCGTTAATCAACTGGTGTACAGATTCCTGAGCCTACTGGGCTCTATCATATCTACATTTGAAACTGTTTATGGAGTCAGCCTCCACCACATCACAGTCTAATGCATTCAATTACTAACTACTCTGACGCTGAAAAAGTTCTTTCTAATGTCTCTGTGGCTCATTTGGGTACTCAGCTTCCACCTGTGTCCTCTTGTGCGTGTACCACCCGTGTTAAATAATCCATCCTTGTCTACTCTGTCAATTCCCGAGAATTTTTATGTGGTGATCATGTCTCCCCGAGCTCTTCTGTCTTCCAGTGGCGTGAGGTGCAGTTCGCTCAGCCTTTCCTCGTAACTCATGTCTCTTAGTTCTGGGACTAACCTAGTGGCATACCTCTGAACTTTTTCGAGCTTCGTCTTGTGCTTGACAAGGTGCGGGCTCCATGCTGGGGCTGCATACACCAGGATTGGTCTTAATATGTCGAATACAAATTCGCAAGAGACCGTTGTGGTGGAAACTCCTCACGACACCATTTTAAATAATTGTACATGAGGCTATAAATAATTATTCATGGGTACAATTATTTATTATCAAAACAATTGTACATGAGGCTACTGTACAAGGAAGAGGTGTCTATTGCGTAAATGCTCCGAGTAGTAGCCCCTAGTATTAATGTTATAATACATAATCGCATGAGGTGTATATGTGGGTGTATGACATAGGTATACAAACAAAAAATACAAATATTTATTCAGGTAAAGTACATACATACAAGGTGAAATACAAAAGTTGATAGATTTATAGATAAAGCTAGTACATACAATGCCTAAAGCCACTATTACGCAAAGCGTTTCGGGCAGGAAAAACACTAACTTAGATTAAAGTATAAATTGTGTTGAGAAAAAATCAGAAAATAATGAAAAAAAGGGGGAGGGAAACATGGCAGAAAAAAAAGCAATAATACAATTTGGTCAACAAACAGCATTGTTTAAAATCGTAGACATGGGTTGACATTTAGGGGTGAGGTAGGAAATTAATGCTCATTTTGTATTTAATGCCTGTTAACCTGTCAAATTTTGACCTCTCTGCCTAGTTCCCTACCCCGAGCCTCACCACCTTTCCCACAAGTGCTACAGTCGCCAGCTATCTGTGAATATATTGTCTTCCCAGGGCGTAGAAAGAACAAAGCCAAATTATTTCCATTTCAACACGTACAGTCTCAGAATCCCGAGTCTACTGCAAACAAAACAGAAAAAAATAAGATGAATTAGACCAGCATTTGTGTTGACTTTCACTGTTAAAAGTTAGCATCTACACTTATACTGTGAAAACACAGTTTGTCTCTCCAGACCAACAAAAAATAATAATTAATCACTGTGAAATCAGACAATGCGGTCATGGCGGGGAATATATCTAAGGACGTATCCACTACAACAGTAAGAACTTTTGTTCAGTAAAACTTACTGAACACAAATTAGTCATCAAGGTCGCTGCCATTGTGAACACGTTGCAGTTCCCGTGGCACAGTGGTAAAGCACTGGCCCTGCGCTTCGCAAGCGCTTAGGCTTGGGTTCGTATCCGGGGGGGATTGACTGTTCATCCAACAGTAAAATGGATACCTGCTTACACACAGAAATCACAATACCATGATGCATCAAATGATCAAATTCACAAGGGCCGTGACGAGGGTTCGAATCTACGTCCGAGAGGGGGTTAATAGCTCAGTCGATCAAGGCAGCGTCTCGGGTGCTCTCATACGTAGGTTCGAAGCCTCGTCACGGCCCTTGTGGATTTGTTCATGGGTGAACAAATCCACAAGGTGATCTCTGTGTGGAATGATGTAAGGGCGAAGAGGGAGAACGGCCTATTGACATAGCTCGGGTGCAGGGGGGGGGGGTGTAAAAGCCTGGTTTGTGTCTCGGAGAGGCTACGGGATCCAGTAAGTTCAGTAGAACTTCGGTTTCAACCCTTTACCATGTCGTAGCTCAGTCGATTAAGGCAGTGTCTGGGATGTTCCCCAACGCAGGTTCGAATCCTCGTCACGGCCCTTGTGGATTTGTTCATTTGATGCATCACGTTAGTGTGATCTCTGTGTGTGATTTGTTCATGGGTCCTGGTTGTTAAACGATTTGGCGGGCCGTATTCGGTGAAAATTAGGATTATGGGGTGCATAATAAAGAAAGAAATTGAATTGGACCTGCCCGAAACGCTACGCGCCCTAGTGGCTGTTAAATAAAATAAACTATAGCAATAGCAATATTTTAGCGTTACGAGGATGTCAGCGCGAAATTGCAGTCTGGAGGTAAAAATAACTGATGGTAGTCAGCAGGGGAACAATGATGTCGGCTCACACCCATTTGGACCAGAGTTCGATCCCCGGGTAGGGCAAAACGTCAGGCCAAGTTTTCCTACACCTAATGCCTCTGCTACTCTTCACCTAGCAGTAAATAGGTACCTGGGGGCCATATTCACGAAGCAGTTACGCAAGCACTTACGAACCTGTCCATCTTTTCTCAATCTTTGGCGGCTTTGTTTACACAACCCATCCTCGACTCAAGTCCATTACATTCAGCGGTCGACCCCACAGACGCATTCATAAATTTTAACATGCTGTTCATTCAAAAGGGAATATTCTCAAGTATAAATAAATATTATAATGTATTGGCATATTGTGTATATATAGGCATAGGATAGGTTAGGTCAGGTGTTTAGGTTCTGTTGGCGATTATTTGTATTTGTAGTACGTGGGTGAAGCATTTATAGCGTTGTGATTCGAACAAAATTCGTCAGTGAAGCACTTGTTCCGGATATGTTCGAACGTCAGCAGTTGTGAGTCGTGTGTAAACAGTTTTTCATTCATAAACAGGGGGTTTGGCGGGTGCATGGAATCACTTTGGATCTTTGTTTAGAGGACGGGCTGGTTTACAATTATTAAACAGTTAATGAGCTCCGAAGCACCAGGAGGCTGTTTAAATAAATAAATAAAATAAATATGTTTATTCAGGTAAGGTACATACATAAAGTGATTTACATAAATGGATCGATTTATAGATAGAGCTAGTACATACAATGCCTAAAGCCACTATTACGCAAAGAGTTTCGGGCAGGAAAAACATAATATCTAAAACTTAATACTAATTGAGCATAAAGAATAAAATGTGTTGGGAACAAATATAAATAAAGAGAAAAGAAGGGGGAAACATGACTGAAAAAGTAGCACAAATACAAAAGGTCGACAAACAGCGTTGATTAAAAAAAAATAACAGACATGGGTTGACAATAGAGGGGTAAGGTAGGTTACAGGGAATTTATTAGGTAGTGTTAGTTTTAATCTTAAACTGGTTGAGAGAGGTACAGTCTTTAACATGGTTGGGAAGGTCATTCCACATTCTGGGTCCCTTGATTTGTAGAGCATTTCTAGTTTGATTAAGTCGTACTCTTGGAATATCAAAACTGTATTTATTTCTGGTGTGGTGCTCATGGGTTCTGTTACAGCTTTCAATGAAGCTTTTGAGGTCAGGATTGGCATTACAGTTCAGCGTTTTATATATGTATAATACACATGAGAGAATGTGCAGAGACTTAATATCTAACATATTCAGAGATTTGAGTAGGGGTACCGAGTGATGTCTGGGGCAGAGTTGGATATTGTCCTAATAACAGCTTTGTGTTGAGTAATTAGAGGACGTAAATGATTTTGGGTAGTAGAACCCTAAGCACAATACCATAGTTGAGGTATGGATAGATGAGGAGTAATAGAGAGTAACCAGGGCAGGGCGGGGTACATAATATCTGATCTTAGAAAGAATGCCAACAGTTTTTGAAACTTTTTTTGATATATTTAGAATGTGTCCCTGGAAATTCAGCTTGTGATCAATGAGAACGCCAAGGAATTTCCATCTAATTTGTTACAAATTTGGGTATTGTTTATTTTGAGATTTATTTGATTAGAGGATTTGTTGCCAAACAGAACGTAGAAAGTTTTGTCAATGTTAAGGGTGAGTTTGTTGGCAGTTAGCCAAAGATGGACTTTATTTAGCTCAGTATTTACTGTGGCATTTAGAGCAAGGGGGTCAGGACTGGAGTAAATGAAGGTTGTGTCGTCAGCAAACAGAATTGGTTTGAGGTGTTGGGAGGCATTTGGAAGGTCATTAATGAAGATGAGAAAGAGGAGAGGGCCAAGTATGCTGCCCTGAGGAACACCAATGTTGATGGGTAGGGTGGGAGAAATTGAATTATTCACAGAAACAATTGGGTATAGGCATGGGGTTCAACCACTGCAAACCACCTCAAGTCCATCATCACCCGGCAAAAATCTGCTATCAGAATAATAACAAATTCTGCTTTCAGACAACACTCAGCCCCCTTGTTTAACTCCCTTAACATGCTAAACATAATCTCACTCCACAAATTTTCTTGTGTCAATTACATTTACAAAACCCTGTTCTTAAATGCAAATCCTGCTCTGAAACTCTCCCTGGACAGATGTAATAGGACCCATTATCACCACACCAGAAATAAATATCTCTTTGATATCCCAGAGTCAAACTTAATCTGTGTAAAAACTCTATGCAAATAAAGGGACCAGTCTATGGAGCTCACTCCCTATTGAATTGAAAAGCTGTCCAACTTTGCGTCATTCAAAAACAAACTAAAAATAAGTCTCATCTGCATATTTTTGTTTACCTTGTTGCTTTAAAATTGCACTGTATCTATTGCTACCCAATCTCCCTATCTTTATGTACCCAATCCGAACATCTTTACCATTGTGATCATTGCTGTCTTCTTATATGTGCTATCAATCTGCTGTATGGTGTCTATTTAATGTTATAATGTACTGTATTTTTTTATAAATACCTGTAATTTTTTTAATTTTGCTAGAAATTACCTTCCTAAAATTATATGTTAGATTAAGGACCTTCTGAAACCTTATGCGTACTAAAAGTTTTAGAAGAATGTCAAAATTCAACTCACTATCCTCTCA